>PVHX01018954.1:0-35571 GCA_004024805.1 Geosciurus inauris
ATTACTGGGAAAAGTATGGGGTTCTATGAAAGAGTATAATTGAGGTCATGATTTAGATTGAGGACTCAGGGAAGTGGCATTTAAGCTGAAGTTTAAAGAATGAAGCCCAGCAACTTTCACTGATGCAGTTTTCTGCCTGAAGTCATCTTTGCTTCCTCCCAATGGGGCCTCTGGTCAGCTCTACATATGCAATCTACTTGTGAACCTCTTCTCCATCGTAGCCACCATCCCAGACACCTGAGCAAGGAGGAGGCTTGCAGGTTGGAAGTAAGGATGGAAGATGAGAGAAACTCAGAATAGAGTCCCCAAGTGGGACCTCTGCAATAGCCACCCCCTTCTCAACATGGCAGTCACTTGGATATGATTTCTGGCAATAGGTATCCATTTGATCCCACAACATGAGACACTGTCTTCCATGCACACATGGGGGTTCTTGGCCAGTGTTGGTTTGCTGCTCTTGCACATACGCCCCATTAGTGAGCATATACAGGTATTTACCTCTTTTCTCCAGGTAAGAGATCAAGAAGCAAAGATCAGATGGGAAAAAAATCTGATGTCAAGGTATTTTTAAAAAACTGATAGAGAAAGTCTTAAAGTCTATATTCATAGCTACCATTTTAAGGAAAGCAGGCCCAGGTGATTCTTGCAATTAGACTGCCAGATAAGATCAAACCTAGCTGTTCTAACACTGATGATTAGACTAAGGGCTGCATGCACCCTCTGTGACCAAGACAACTCCCTTGGAGGAAACCAAACACCAACTCTGCAAATAGGAATGTTCTAGATTGAGGATTAGCAATTTGATTCATCAGAACCTCTTTGAACAGAGAGAAGCAAGAGGCTGGACACTTTCACACCCGTGGTCACAGCAGCTTCGTTCACAATAAGCAAGAGGTGGAAACAACCCAGGATCCATCCATGAATCAATGCACAAAAAACATGTGGTTTATACATAAAATGGAATATTATTTAGCCTTAAAAAGTAAGGAAATTGTGTCACATGCTACAAGATGAATGAATCTTGAGGACATTATGCTAAGTAAAGTGAGTGAGTCATAAAATAGGCAAATACTATTTGATTCCATTTATATGAGGTTTCTAAAATCATCTAATTCATTGAAACAGAGAGTAGGATGATTTCCCAGGGCTGGAGAGAGAGGGAGACAGGGAATGGAGAGTGAATTAATCGGCCCAGAATTTCAGTTTTGCAAGATGGAAAAGTTCTGGAGATCTATTGAGAGCAAGAGTAGCCAACCAACAAATAACACTTAGAGCTACTGCACTATATACTCACAAATTATAAAGCTAGATGTTCTGTGTTTTTTAACTACAATTGATTTTTTTTACAAAATGATGCTAGATTTCTGGTTTTCTTTGAGATTCACTCCATCACCTAGTATCAGAGCCATGGGTGAGCCCACATCCCTCACTGTGGTCTGTTCCTCTAACTGATGCTGTAAACCGAATTGCCCAGGTCTGCTTTTCCTTAAAGAACTTGACCAATTTGACTAGAATATTCAGGAGTCCATCAAATAAATAAATTAATACTATTAACTGATTTAAAATATCAGAAAAAGAAAAGAATATGGCATATATACTCTAGGGTTTGGGTTACTGAAGTGTCCTGATAAGTAGGCAGAGAGAAAATGAACTACAAAGGAGAAATCAGAGGATGAGGCTTTGCTGTTTGTTATCTGTCTACCATATTAGGCCAGCATCTCTTTTCTTTTTTTTTTTTCCTTAACACAAAGTGTTCCTGGAAGAAAACCACTGCTGTCAAGGTCATTTCTAAGGAGTGAGATTCCTGGACACTTGCCCTCTAGTTTACATATTTCTAAAATTTTTTCATCTTTGCAAGCTGATATTAGTTTTGTAGTCAGAAATAATCACACATTGAAATGACTTTTCAGCCCTGCAGCTAATTGAGGAGAAAGTAGGCCCAAATCTCCATCACGTTGGATTAGGCCCCGAATTCCTTAACAAGACACCTATAGCACAAGAAATAAAAGCAAAAATCAATAAATGGGACGGACTTAAACTAAAAAGCTTCTTCTCAGCAAAAGAAACTATCAATGAGGTGAACAGAGAGCCTACATTCTGGGAGCAAATTTTTGCCACACGCACAGCAGATAGAGCACTGATCTCCAGGATATATAAAGAACTCAAAAAACTTAACACCAAAAAAAACAAATAACCCAATCAATAAATGGGCTAAGGAGCTGAATAGAAACTTCTCAGAAGAAGAAATACAATCAATAAATATATATATGAAGAAATGTTCGTCATCTGTAGCTATTAGAGAAATGCAAATCAAAACTACACTCAGATTTCATCTCACACCAGTCAGAATGGCAGCTATCCAAAATAACAGCAACAATAAGTGCTAGCGAGGATGTGGTGAAAAAGGTACACTCAAGGGGCTGGGATTGTGGCTCAGTGGTAAAGCGCTTGCCTTGCATGCGTGAGGCACTGGGTTCGATCCTCAGCACCACATAAAAATAAATAAAGATATTGTGTCCATCTACAACTAAAAAAAAATTTAAAAAAAAGAAAAAGGTACACTCAAGCATTGCTGGTGGGACTGCAAATTGGTGCAACCAATCTGGAAAGCAGTTTGGAGATTTCTTAAAAAACTTGGAATGGAACTACCATTCGATCCAGCTATCCCACTCCTTGGCCTATACCCTAAAGATTTAAAAACAGCACACTACAATACAGCAGTCACCTCAATGTTTATAGCAGCTCAATTCACAATTGCAAAACTATGGAAGCAACCCAGATGCCCTTCAATAGATGAATGGATAAACAAACTGTGGTACATATACACAATGGAATATTATTCAGCAATAAGAGAGATAAAATTATGGCATTTGCAGGCAAATGGATGGAATTGGAGAACATTATGCTTAGTGAAGTAAGCCAATACCAAAAAACCAAATGCCGAATGTTCTCGCTGATTAGTGGATAAGGATACATAAGGGGGGTGGGAACGGGAAACACAGGAGAAATACAGGAACTCTAGACGTGGCAGGGGGAGGTGGGAGGAAGGAAAGGGGAATGGGCATAGTAATGACAGTTGATTGAGAGGGTCATTACTACCCCTGGTGCATGTATGAAAACACTAATGGGGTGACTTTATCTGGTTTGCAACCAGAGAAATGGAAAAACTGAGCTCTGGTTATGTACTATGACTTGAAACGCATTTAAATAAAATAACTAAATAAAAAAAGAAATGACTTTTCAGACAAGAAATCCATTCTATGGGCGGTGTGATACTGAGGCCACATTGCTTCCTATCCTTTGTGTCTCCAGACTTTGGCATGGGTCCTTGTACATTGAGGCCCACAGTTCCTGAAAAATCTTGCATTTGGCATGTATATATTTATTTTCTAAACAAAGGAAAAATTAGAATAGTGACTAAATCATTAATAGAAATCATGTGTAAAAAAATCTGACTAATAATTTTATTTTAGAACAGAAGTTCTCTCTTCTACATCCAGGACTAGTTTCAAGGACTACTTTGCTGATTTAAGTGTTGTGGGCTGAACAGTGTGCCCAGCAAGTCATATCCTGCAGTTTAGATACCCAGCACCTCAGAATGTGATTGTATTGGAGACAGGGTCTTTAAAGAGGCAAAAAATTAAGTTAATATGAGACTTAATTTAATATGGTAGTCAAATAAAAGGAGGGGATTAGGACATAGAGACATGACCCTCTGAAGACATAGGGAGGAGATGGCACCTATAAATCAATGAGAGAGGCCTCAGAAGAAACAAACCTGCCAACACCGTGATCTGTGACCTCTAGCCTGTAGAGTTATAAGAAAATATATTTTTGTTGCTTAGTCCATCTCATTTATGGTACTTGGTTACGACAGCCCCTAGCAAACTAAATAAACCAAGTATTTTTTAAATGCGTAGTATAAACCTGTTTTCAAATTCATATACAAAGAGGTACAAAAGTAGTATCCAAAAGAAGATCTGTGTGATACAAATGGTCTTAAATAGGGATGGTTCCACTTATGATTTTTGAACTTTACAATGGTGCAAAAGCAAAAGACATTCAGCAGAAAATATACTTCAATTTTATTTTTATTTTATTTTATTAGTAGTATTATTTTCGGTATTTGGGATGGAACCTAGGGTCCACCTGCATACTAGACAAGCACAGTATCACTGAGCTACATCTCCAGCCTACCCATACTTTGAATTTTTAATTTTGGCTAGTGAGATGCAATATGATCCCTTTTCAAAATGCTAGGCAGCAGCAAAGAGCCACAGCTTCCAGTCAGCCACACAATCACGAGGGAAACAATCAATATGCCAGAGTAAGCTGTTGTTGCTAAGCATGATGATGTCTGGTAAGTTAGTTGTAGTACATGCATTTTTTACTTATGATACTTTCACAATTCCCAATGGCTCGATGGGTCTAAAACCCCAAGTTAAGCTGAGGAACAACTACACACTGTTAGATGACCCACAAAGCCTTAGGTCAAAGTGTGATTTAAAACACCCCAAACAGGCTAATCCATAATTTCAGACAGAGAAAGCAACTGAGCTGCCCATATGCTTTGTCTCAAGGTCCACGTGAATCCTACCTTCACCAGCTTGTGTTTGAAATCCATTCATATTCACAAGACAGCCCATAGCACATGGTGCTAATGTTCAGAGTAAGAAAGACAGATTTCAATGCCTGCTCCATTGCCCTTCCTGGCTACATGGTTTGGGGCAAATGAATGTGATTGTGTAAGTCTCTACTTCCTAATCTGTAAAATGGAAGTTGGTCAAAGGACATAAAATTTCTGTAAGATAGGATAAACAAGTTCAAGGGACCTACTGTACAACATGATGGCTATAATTATGATGTATTATAGTCTTGAAAATTGCTAAGAGTATAGATTTTAAGCATTCTTTTTTTCTTTTTCTGGTACCAGGGATTGAACCCAGGGTTACTTTACCACTGAGCCACATCCCCTTTATTTATATATTTTTATTTTTTGGTACTGGGAATTGAACCCAGGGGCACTTGACCATTGAGCCACATCCTCAGCCCTTTTTAATATTTTATTTAGACTCAGGTTCTCTGAGTTGCTAAAGGCCTCACTTAATTGCTGCTTCCTGCCTCAGCCTCCCCAGGCGTGCACCACACCACACCCCAGATGTTAAGTATTCTTCAAAAAAATGTTTGTGATGCAATATGTTAATTAGCTCAATTGAACCAACTCCCAATGTACATTGTGAGAAATAGAAAGTCCAGGAGTCCATTTTCAGAATACAGTATGTAGCTTTAACTATAAAATTGGCATGTAAGAAAGGCAGCTGGAGGGGAGCAGAGTGGAAAGTAACAAGCAGGTAACACGGGAGTGTGAAAAATTCACAGCCCCTTGACAAACAGGAGGTGAGAGGGAGGGTACTGGCCTGACCAACAGAGATAAATTTCATAAGTGCCCAAATGCACTCAATCCCAGAAAGGCCTTCCAGCCACAAGAGAACAAAGGGAGGTGGGAACAGCTAAAGAAATATTTCTTTAGGTAACCCAATAGGAACAGTAAAACCTAGGTATCATTCTGGAAGAATGTGAACCTGTAGCACTCAGCCAATGAGGAACCTGGGGAGAGACCTTGCACTCTGGGGTATAATGCTAATCGCGACCACTCTGGGATATGCCTGCTCCCCAGATACCTGATCTTCAGTAAAGCCTCCCTCCGTGCTGTACCTTATGTCTCTTAGTTCATTCTTAGGGTTTTGACAGGTAAGTGTGTTTCTCACATACATGTTTCAAAACATTGTGTTGAAAAAAACTAAAAATAAAACAAGAGTAATGTTAATAACTAAGGGTTTTATGAGGCTTAAAAAGGATGAAGGAGGCTGGGGGTGTAGCTCAGTGGTGCAGCGTTTGCCTGGCATGCCCACCATGCCCAAGGACCTGGGTTGGATCCCCAGTACTGTTTAAGGGAAAAAGAAAAAGAAAAAAAGAAAAGATGAAGGTATGAAACTGCGTGTGTGTGTGGGGGGGGGGCAGTGCTGTGGATAGAACTCATGCCTCATGCCAGCTAGGCAAGTGCTCTACCTATGAGCTACAGCCCTAGCCCAGGTATAAACTTTTAGTACAGTATTTATTATTTACATTTTTTTTTTTTTTTGTAGCTACCTCTCACTGCTGGAGGTAGAGGAGAAATTGGTAAGGAAGAAAATAATTAAAACAAGTAGTGATCCTTTTTACTTTAATGAGACTAGAGGGAGGAGAGAACCTTGGGCCATAAAGAGCCAAGTCATTTTAGTTGCCTCATTTGTGAGGCACAGGGCTTCAGGTGGCTGCATCACCCTGGAATGAGCAAGGTGATCTTTACACGTAGCCACAACCGCGGTGCTATGACACAGAAGCCAGGCAGCAGGTAACGCTGCAGAGCTCCTTCCCCACACCTCACAGATCTCACCTGGAGTTTCATGCCAGCCCTGCCCTGGAGGAAGGGAGGGAATGTGACTGAGGAGCCCCTTCCTCTCAACTTGACAGGGGCCAGGCTTCTCTCAAACCAAATGAAAACTGATGCAGGTAAAAGTTGCAATTCAATAACCTAAGGCAGGATTTCATGAGATCGATTATCTTCAGCTCTTTCCAATATTGGTTTAGATGCTGTTACCAAGAGGTACAGTAAATCAATGCTTCTAAACAGTTCACTCTGTACTTAAGGATGTCCAACAGCTGTAAAAACTGTAGTCTGTTTTTCAACTTGACCCACAGCTAATGGTAGAGCTGAGGTAAGTGCTGATGGGCAGAGGCTGCTGCAAGACCAGACCAGAAGAAGCAGTTGGACTGGTGATGTAGTTGGATGGTTACAGCATCCCTGGGTTCAATCCTCAGTACCAAAAAAGAGGGAGGAGGAGAAGAGTTGTTGGAGAGGGATGTCAGAGACCAGGGTGTGTCCAACGACAAGGTCAGAGAAGTGAAGCCCACATCAAAGGTCTGAACTGGGGAACGAATGAAGAAGTTAGTGTGGCATTAGGTTTCTCTATAACTGTATCTCTTCACAGCCTATGCCACACAGATTTGCAGTGCAACGTTGCTGTCTCCAAGGAGCTCCCAGGGTTAGGCTAGGTGAGCTGGTAACAGTGAGATACAATATATTAATGCATTAAAATAAAGGAGATACACAATGCCCTGCACATAGGATTTAAATAGAAGATGGAGCTAGCTGCCTCAGTTTCCCTAATAAGAACAATGGTTCTGCAAAAGTAACAACTGAAAGCAACGTAAGTGTCTTTGTCTACCTTTTCTGAACAAATACGCCAGGAGAATACCTCTGTGATATTTTGGGTTGCATTCTTACATTTGTTCATTCAACCAATAGTTTTTGAGGTGTTTTGATAAACAAAGCAGAGAGAGATTTTTCTTCCCCAGTGTAGTTTATATTCCAGCAAGATGAGAGAAACAATAGGTAAGTAGCAAATACATATTATGTTCCCAGGTGATAGGGGCTATGGAAAATAAAGTAGAGTAAAGAGTTGGGGAAAGTTAAGAGACAAATTGCATTTTTTAAAAAGGATGGTCAGTGTAGACTTCTTTGAAAAGGCAACATTTGAGCAAAGACTTAAGTAACCTGAGACTAAGCCATGCAGCTATCTGGGAGAACATTTCAGTTGGAAAGAACAGCCAGTGCAAAGGTCCTGAGGTAGAAATAGAGTTGGCTTTTATACCACCAGGCCCATCTGGATGGAGTGGTATAAGCATGGTAAGGAGTAGGGCAAGTGAAGTAGATAGATAAGAAATCAGAGAGGTAACAAGGATGGGATAAAATCCGCAGGGCCTTGTGGGACATTGTAAAGACTGCTTCCTATTGGAGAGTTTTGAAAGTATGAGAGATATAAACTGATTTACATATTTAAAAGGATCGCTATGACTCTTTGGTTGAAAACAGAGTAGGAAGGCAAGGGTAGAAGCAGAGACGAGTTTGGAAGCTCGTTCAGGGAATAGACAGTGTTTTAAACTTGAGTGGTGGCAGGAGGTCAAGAAAAGTCCTTACCACATCAGTTCTTCTAGGAAACACTATTCTGATAGGATTCTGAATGCTGTCCTTGTTGAACCAGGCAGTTTGTCACTCTCAAAACCACTGATTTTAGAAGAAACTGTAGAGTAATTCATTCCAGATATTTAACAAATAATATCAACAGATATGGGAATAAATTGAGAGATTATACTACCATGGAAAATCACAGTTGAGTAAGAGTAAATCCCTGGACCTATTTCCATATTTGAAGAATTAAATGACTCAGGCCCTCTCTTGCCCGCTGTCCTGGGACCACAGCTCCAGCCCCAAACTCATCAGTGAGGAAGGGAACATGGTAAAGAATGAACTTGGGGATGTGGACTGGTCTGTGGCTCCTATATGCAGTAGAGATAGGTGGACAGCCAGGGGCCAATGACTGCTCATTCCCTCAGCAAGCACTGGCCAACTCTATGTGCTAAGTATTGAAGTCATTGAGATGAAAGGCACAGTTGTTCCCAAGGAGTTCACGGTCTAGTCCAAGACACCACTAGTTAAAGTGTAGTCTGTAGGCAGTAGCATCAGTCTCACTTGGAAGCTGGCTAGAAAAGTGAACTCTCTGGCCCCACCTCAAACCTAAGAATCCAATTGGCATTTTAAAAAGAATTTCACATGGGCTGAGGTTGTGGCTCAGTGGCAAAGCGCTTGCCTTGCACGTGTGAGGCACTGAGTTCGATCCCCAGCACCACATAAAAATAAGTAAACAAAATAAAGACACTGTATCCATGTATAACTTAAAAAAATTTTTTAAAAAAAGGATTCCACATGATTCATACTCGTATTGAAGTCCCAACAGCATGTTCTAGGACAGATGGGCAAATAAGCACAGGAGCAGAGGTGTTTCTTATGTAATGCCATATATGCATTCCTGAAAAAAAAAAATCAGTTTGCAAGATTATCACAGAGCCTAAGGGGGAGATAGGGTTGGGGACAAATCTCAGAAAATCTACCAGACTTTGAAACCAGAGCACTAACAGACAATCACAATCCAAAGGCAATCACAATCTGTGAACCAGGCATGGTGGCGTATACCTGTAACCCCAGCTACTTAGGAGGCTGAGGCAGGAGAATTGCTTGAACCCAGGAATTTGGAGGTCAGCCTGGGCAAATAGCAAGAACTTATCTTTTTAAAAAATCACAATTCCAATAAAAATAATAATTAAATCCACTGGATTTTGTATTTAGCATCATTTTTTTTTATATCGTCAATCTGGGGGGGTCCAGACCTCTTCCTCTGAGATGTAGGATCTATCCATAGGCATTTTCTTTTTTTTTTTTTTGGTACTGGGGATTGAACTCAGGGGCACTCAACCACTGAGCCACATCCACAGACCCATTTTGTGTTTTATGTAGAGACAGGGTCTCACTGAGTTGCTTAGTGCCTCGCCGTTGCTGAGGCTGGCTTTGAACTTGTGATTCTCCTGTCTCAGCCTCCCTAAATGCTGGGATTACAGGCTTGAGCCACCGCACCCAGCCATAGGCATTTTCATCAAAATTAAAAATATGATAGATGAAGATAGCTTTTTATGATTTGGATTTTTTTTTAACGGAGATTGAACTCAGCGGTGCTTGACCACTGAGCTATATCCTCAACCCTTTTTTAATTTTTTCTTCTGAGACAGGGTCTTGCTAAGTTGCTTAGGGCCTTGCCAAATTGCTGAGGCTTGCTGTGAACTTGTGATCCTCTTGCCTCAGCCTCCTGAACCTCTGGGATTACAGGTGTGTGCCACCATGCTCAGCTATGGTTTGGATCTTTAGTGCCCCCTGAAAAGTTCATGTATTGGGCAATGTAGGACTATTCAGAGGTGAAATGATTAGAGTATGAGAGCTGTAACCTCATCAGTGGATTGATCCATTTGATGGATTAATAATTTGAAAGGACTACTTGCAGGTGTGGTTAGAGGAAGTAGGTCACTGGGGCAAATCCTGGATTATATCTGTCCCTGGCTCCTTGCACTTGCACATTGTGTCTCTCTGTCTCTGCCTGTCTCTCTCTGCTTCCTGGCTGCCATCAGAGCCGTGCTTCTCCACCATGCCCTTCCACCATTATGTTCTGCTTCATCTCAGGCTGAGAGTAATGGAGTCAACCAACCATGGACTCAGCCTCCCAAACCGTGAGCCCCAAATAAACCTTTCCCCCTCCAAGTTGTTCTTGTCAGGTATTTTGGTCTCAGCAAGGAAGAGCTGACTAACACAGTAGCTTTTTAAAATTATTATTCATTGTTTTACTGCAGGAGGAGATGACTTCACATCTTCAATGTTGTACTTTCAGTTTCCCTAGGTAACATAACTAGTGGAAAGTGCAGGAATTCTCAAAGCCATTGAACTAGGCAGAACTTGCACCATCAATTTATAACTAGGCAGAACTTGCACCATCAATTTTAGCTTGTTCTTAAGGTCTTAGTATATAACCAAAAGACTTTTCTGTAAAAATGGAAAAGCTCACTCTGATCACTTACAAACATTAAGTTGCTGGGAAAATCATAAAATCAGTGAGACTTCCATGTTACACAGGTTTCATTCATGTCAGGAAAATTTGCATTTTAGCAAAAAGTATTAAGTGCTATGCACTGTATTGTGTCTCCCTCTCCCCCAATTCATGTGTTGAAAGTCTAACCCCAAATGTGATGGTATTTGGAGACAGAATCTTTGTGACACAATTAGATTTAGGAGAGGTCATGAGAGTGGGATCCTCATTATGATGAGATTTGTGCCTTTGTAAGCAGAGACACCAGAGCTTGCAGTCAGTTTCTCTCTCTCCCCCACTCCCTCTCCCTCTCCATCTTTCTCTAGTTCTCTCTCTTTGCCATAGCAAAGAACGCAGGGAGAGAGCCCTTACCAGAATATGATCATGGAGGCACACTGATCTTGAACTCCTAGCTCCAGAACTGTGTGAAAATAAATCTTTGTTCCTTAAGCCACGCAGTCTATGCTGAGGCCTGAGCTGGCTTAGATAGTAACCATCATCATAAGACATACACAGGGCCATAGCAAAGGGAGCACATAACCTAGAAGGGGTCGGAGTGAGAGAGAAGCTAAGTTGGGCAAGGAGAAAGAGTGCCAGGAACGTCTTTCCATACGAGGGACTTGTGGCTGTTCAGTCTAATCCAAAGAGAGAGTAATTACTCAAATGGCCTCTAGGCAGAGCTGAGGGCACTGAGGACAGGGACAGAATAATAATCTTTGTTCTAGGATTTTAACTGCTATGAAACCTGTCACTTCACATCCACCGGTTTTTCCTGAGTGCAGCAAGCAAGTATTAGTCTGTTCCTTCTTTTTTTTTTTGGTACCAGGGATTGAACTCAGGGGGACTTGACCACTGAGCCACATCCCCAGCCCTATTTTGTGTTTTATGGAGAGACAGAGTCTCACTGAGTTGCTTAGCGCCTCATGGTTGCTGAGGCTGGCTTTGAACTCGTGATTCTCCTGTCTCAGCCTCCCTAAGTGCTGGGATTACAGGCGTGCGCCACCACGCCCAGCTGGTCTGTTCCTTCTTCACATACAAATACAACATGACTGACCCAACCCCGTGACAGCAGGTACCTGCTGTTGTGTTTTTTCCTACTAAGGTGGTAGACTTGCGCTGCTTCAATCAGACTCCTCCAACTGATCATCATCTGAAAAATAGATACAGATGGCTGGCCAGGTTCAAGAGAGCAATCTTTAGCCATTCGATGGACAAAGAAGCTCTCCACACTCTGGAATTGATCTCATCAGAAAGTGCTCTAACCAACTGAATAATCAAGCTGGAATTGTCAGCTGGAGATTCTTACACAGACTAAAACGTTCATCTTCTGCTTGCACGTGTACCACACATGTGCCCCTCTTTGTTCAGTTCCATCTTTGCTTAATTATATTCACATAGCTCTCTTTAAATACTCCAGTTATAATGAAGAGAAGGAACTGAAATGGTTCCACCCCTCACTAGAAAGTTGATTCTGTTGTATTTGATTCCTGCCTGTTTCCTGTCAGTCTGTCACTCTGGGATTTAGCAAGGAAGAATAGGACACAAAATTTGACACAATTAAAAGACAATGAAGGGGCTGGGGCTATGGCTCAGTGGTAGAGCTGCTTGCCTAGCATGTGTGAGGCCCTGGGTTCGAGTCTCAGCACCACATATAAATAAATAAAAATAAAGTTGTCCATTGACAACTAAAAAAAAAAAAACAGTGAATAAAGAAGAAAATTATAACAGTTAGTCATTATTGTTTTTGATCTGCATTCTTAAAAAAATTCCAGAATAATCCAAGGAGGTTAGCATGATTATTACATATGAAAAAATCACTGCTAGGACTCAAAATAAGAATTCCCACTCAGGAAATCTGACTCCTGGGCTGGGGACATGGCTCAGCTGGTACAGTGCTTGCCTTGCATGCACAAGGCCCTGGGTGTGGTCCCCAGCACCAAAAAAAAAAAAGGAAGAAGAAAAAGAAAGAAATCTGACTCCTGATTCTGTTTTTGTTTGTTTATTTGCTTGCTTGTGTTTAGTTGTGGGATTGAACCTGGGAATTTGCTCATGCTAAGCACATGTTGTACCGCTGAGTTACTTCTTGGACCCTCAGAGATTAGACTCTTTTTTATTATTTATTTATTTATTTAAAATGCATTTCAAGTCATAGGAGATTAGACTCTTACTCTCTACTGTATTGCTTTCTTGAAATGACAAAAGAGTAAAAAAGGAGAAAAATAGCAACAAGAACATGAACAGTTGAAGAGAAAACAAAAGAGGAAAGGACCCTAGTAATTTCTACATTCTGGAAAATAATCGATCATAATTAATACTGCCTTCAAAAGCATACTACTGAGCTCTATATATGTGCTATGACTTGAAATGCAATTAAATAAACTAATAAAAAAATAGTAAGAATAAAGGCAAAAAGATGTGGGGGGGAAAAAAAAGCATACTACTTCCTTCAACACTCATTCTGATTTTTTTAAAGTCATTGCATTGTTTCCTTTTCTTTTTATAACTTTGCATAGTGTTTAGAATAACTATCTAAACAGCATGCATTAAATAACTTCTATTGACCAACCAATGGATTTTCACAGGAAGTACTTGAAGGACACTTAAGCCAGCAAATACAAAATCTGTGGCAAGCAGATCTTTTGAATGACATTTTTTCCATTGTTTACTACTTGTCTCCAATGGTGAGGTCCTAAGAGCCAGCCCTCCACAGGAGTGGCTGTGCAAAGGGTACTGAAGTTGTTCTCCATCATGGATTCTACCACAGCTTCAGGGTGGACCCTGAGTTTCTGAGCCCCATTCCCATTTCCATTGTCAAAAAAGGGGTCTGAGGGGCTGAGGCTGTGGCTCAGTGGCAGAGCACTTGCCTTGCACGTGGGAGGCACTGGGTTCGACCCTCAGCACCACATAAAAATAAGTAAACAAAATAAAGACAATGTGTTCATGTATAACTAAAAAAAAAAAAAGTGGTCTGAGGCAGGAAGGTGTAGGCCAATTTGGATCAGTGAGTTGCAAACAGAGGTTTCCTAGGCATGTGTGGGAAACTTGGATCCTTACCCTTAAGAAAGCTATAGGAGCTGGGCGCGGTGGCTCAAGTCTGTAATCCCAGCACTTAGGGAGGCTGAGACAGGAGAATAGCAAGTTCACAGCCAGCCTCAGCAACGGCGAGGCACTAAGCAACTCGGTGACACCCTGTCTCTACATAAAACACAAAATAGGGGTGGGGATGTGGCTTTCTGGTCGAGTGCCCCTGAGTTCAATCTCCAGTACCAAAAAAAAAAAAAAGAAAGCTATGGGAAGTTAGTAGGCTCATAATCACAGAATCCTTCCAAAATCCAAGGAACTCTCCTCAAAATGAGTCAGCATTGGGGATAGCACAGCAGAGAGATGGAAAAGCAGCACTGGATCTACCAATTTCAAACTCTCCCCTACCTCTGACTTCCTGTATTCAACAAACATTTTTAACAGAATTTTATAAAAATTTATGTAAAGAATATATAACTGAAAATCACTATAAAAATTATAAAAAGTGTCAGGGTGACTTGCCTTATCAGAACATATTATAAAGTAAAACAAATAGAGAAGTAAAAACACAGTAAAACAAAATAGAAAATCTACAATCAGAGCTGGGGTTCTGGCGCAGTGGTAGCGTGCGCTGGGTTCGATCCTCAGCACCACATAAAAATAAAGTAAAGATATTCTGTCCACCTGCAACTAAAAAATAAATATTAAAAAAAATTTTTAAAAAAAGAAAATCTACAATCAATAGAAGTTTTAAATAACATGATACACGTGGAAGTCCAATTTGGTAGGAAAGCAAATGGGCTTTTTATGGTATACAACATGATTTTTTTTTTAAATTTTTTCTCTCTAGATATACAAAGATATACATGACAGTAGAGTGTATTTTGCCATGTTATACATACATGGAGTATAACTTATTCTAATTAGGATCCCATTCTTGTGGTTGAACATGATATGGAATTTCACTGGTTGTGCATTCATATATGAACATAGGAAAGTTATGTCCAATTCATTCTACTGTCTTTTCTTTTCTATTTCCATCCCCTCCCCTGCTTCCTTCTCTTCATTCCCCTTTGTCTGATCCAGTGAACTTCTATTCTTACCTCCCCCACTTATTGTGTGTTAACATCCACATGTCAAAGAGAACATTGGGCCTTTGGGTTTTTGGGATTGGCTTATTTCGCATAGCATGATAGTCTCCAGTTCCATCCATTTACTGGCAAATGCCATAATTTCATTCTTTATGGCTGAGTAATATTCCATTGTGTATATATACCCCATTTTCTTTATCCATTCATTTATTGAGGGGCACCTAAGTTGGCTCCATAGCTTAGCAATTGTGGAATGAGCTACTATAAACATTGATGCGGCCGTGTCACTGTAGTATGCTGATTTTAAGTCCTTTGGGTATACACCGAGGAGTGGGATAACTGGGTCAAATTGTGGTTCCATTCCAAATTTTCTGAGGAATCTCCATCCTTCTTTCCAGAATGTCAACAAGGTTATTCATGATAGTTTGAGGTTGCATTGTGTTTTCTGTTAATCATATTTTGAAGCATCCTACTGGTAAACATAAAAGAATGGACACACAGAGCCTGATTTTATCCCAGCATGGCTCATTTGTTCAAGTTCTTCTTCCTCTTCTGTGGTAGCAGCTCCCTTGAAGTGGGTGTGCAGTCTTTCTCTTCCCATGGCTACCTGTCAACAAAGCCCAGCCATGGACCAAGGGCCTACACACTCTTATCTATCCATCCATCCATCCAGCTGGATTCAAGGGCCCAGCAGAAAATCACAAAGAATGGTTAGAGGACAGCAAGCTATAAAATTAGATTGTAACTTGGAAGGGTCACAGATGCCAGATGGGATATAATTCCAGGTCAAAGTATTATTCTGTGGGCAGTGAGTGGATCTTGAATTAGATATGAGCTGAGCAATACAATGCGGTGTTTTTTTTTTTTTAAATATTTTTTAGTTGTTGATGGACACAATGTCTTTATTTTATTGCTTTGTATGTGGTGCTGAGGATCGAACCCAGAGCCTCACACATGCGAGGCAAGCGCTCTACCACTGAGCTACAATCCCAGCCCTACAATGCGGTTTTGAAAGAAACGAAGAGTATTCAAGATGGAGCATAGCAGCAGCAGAGAGAGGAAGCTGAGCGGGCTGGTTTCTCTGCAATCATGAGCCAGGCTGGAGTACACAGGGGACTCTGTCTGAGACAGGTAGGTCTAGAATGTAAGGCAGTATGATGGTTAATTTTAGGTGTCAACTTGATTGACTCAATGAAAGGATATCTAGAAACCTGGGGTTTATCTGAGAGGGTGTTTCTGGAGGAGGTTAGCATGTGTGTCTGAGTGAACTAGGTGGGGAAAAGCCACCGTTAATGTGGGCAGGACCTTCCAATCAGCTAGAGTCCTGGAGAGAGAAATACAATGAGTTGGTATCTTACCTGGAGATTTCATCTCTGCCTTAGACATCAAAACTCCAGGCTTGCTGGCCTTATGACTCTAGGACTTACATCTGAGGCCCTCTCCCTGGGTATTTGGGCTTTTGGCCTCAAACTGAGAGTTACAATATTGACTTCCCTCTTTCTGAGGCCTTCAGACTTGGACTGAGCCACATGAACATCCTAAGGTCTCCAGTCAGCAGATGACCTGTCATATGACTTCTCAATCACCGTAATTGCATGAGTTAATTCCCTAACAAATCTCTCATGTATCTATATGTATATTTTATTGACTCTGTCTTCCTGGAGAACCCTGACTAATATGGGCAGTTTCCCAGAATCTGGGAGTATCAAACCAGTCCCTTGATGGTCAGGCCCAGCCTGCGTCCTTATGAGTGAGGTTAGGAAACCCCTGGGTCAGAAACATGTGGAACAACATGAAAGAGTCCCTTATGTATCCAGGGCCAGGACAGGTGAGCATGTGAGTGAAGAACACAGACCCAGAAGAGCAAGCCTGAGAGGGATAGGAGAAAGCCCATTCAGGAGGTAACTGGGCAGTGGCATGAAAGGTTCTGGTAAAGGGTCAAGGCAAAGGGCCAAGAGACCAGGCAAGGAGTCAGCACAACAGCTGTGTTACAGAGACAAAGTGAGGAGAGTGCAGGCTTCAGAGCTGCACCTCGGGTCTGAATCCAAGATGAGTTTATCTGCTGTGTAAACTTAGGTAAGCCACTTAACCTCTCTGAGGCCTCTGTTTCCATGGCTAAAAAGGAACATCATAATGTCTTCCTCACAGTGTTTATAAGGAGTCTAAATAATGTATGAACAGTGCCTGGCACTTGGAGCTCTCAACAAATGAGAGCTATTGTTATCAACATCATTCTCGTTATTTATATTGAACCATTGAGATTGCTTTGGCTCAGGCTAATAAGATAAAGCTAGAGAAGCATTTGCCAAAAACAGAAGCCAGGACGGGGAGCCAGGCCTCTCCAAAACCTATCACAGATGATTTCTGTCACTTAAGTATGGGTTATTTCAGATTGTCTGTCTGTCCATCTGTTCTTGTACTTCATGATACCAACACCCCATTCTCTGTCCCCATTCTCTCCAGAAGTAAATAAATGGAAAGAATATTAAATTTCTGCTAAACCAGCCACATGGCCGGGGTTTGCCCCTCATACATCCTGCCATCTCTTCTGTGGGGTGAGCTGTCATCAGTGTTGGGGATATGTGCTCCCTGCTCAAGGGCAGACAGCCATCTCCGCAGTGTCTGGCCAGGTCTCATTAGCTGAGTGAGGTTAAACCCAGTGAGGTTAATGGTGACAAAGGAGATGGGGATGGGGTGGGCAGGGGGACACAGTGCTTAGCAGTGATGGCGCTTATGATCAGCCTGGTGTTAGGGGAGGCTTTCTGGGGTAGAAAGCCAAGGTCACAACCTTCTGTACCTTCTGAGGAGTCCAGTGACAGTATATTTCACTAGATGGGGAGGTTGACTCCAGTGATCCCATATGTTGCCAACCAGTGGGGTTTGTCTGCTCCCTTTACATTGGTTTTACCCAGCTATTGGCACCCAGTCCAATAATAACCAACATTTATTAGGCCCTTACTGCATGCCAGGCTACAGATAGGCTAAAACGCTGGGCTAAAGCATTTTATATATTGTCCCATTGAATGCTCACCATGACCCTATGAAGTTAGTATTATTGTTTGTTCATTTAACAGATTAACAGAAGCTCAGCAAGGTAAAACAACTTGTTTAAAGTCGCACCACTAGCAAAACTGTTAAGCCAGGTTAGGAGCCCAGGTTTTGCTGATTATAGATCCCCAGCTCTGAATGAGAATGCTAACTGGTGCTTCTCACATTTTAATGTGCATATAAGTCACCAGGGATTTGTTCAAATAAAGGTCTTGATTTAGTTAGATCTAGGTGGGTCTAGGTGTGGCATTTCTAAAACTTATAGGCTATGTGCTTGCTGTTGGTCCATGGCCACACTTTTGAGTAGCAAGGGACTTCTGTGATGGATTCTGTTCACAGTGGTTGATAGGCTTTTCTCTGAAGGAGTAAGCTAGTTTGGATGAGATCTAAGGATGAGATGCTTTTAAACCACTAATGGGGACTGGAGGTGGAGTTCAGTAGTAGAGACTTACCTCACATGCCTGAGGCCCTGCATTCAATTCTCCAGCACTGCAAAAAAAAAAAAAAAAAAAAATTAATTTAATTTAAAAAGGAAAACCATTTATGAAGTAAGTAGTTTTATGCTGAGTAATAAATTTAGCACCTTAAAACAACACCCATATATTTTCTCAATTTTCCCACAAAAACCCTGGAATCTGGGAAGGGTATGACTCGGGTTCTCCAGGGCTGAATCAAGATGTCAGCCAGGCTGTGTTCTTGTCTGGAATTCAAAGCCCTGTCCAAGCTCCTTCAGGTTATTCCAGTGTCTTTTGCCTAGTGCACTGAGGCCCTATTTCCTGGCTGGTTTTCAGTTCCTCAATTGTTGTATCTCTCACCACCTGGTCCTCCTATCTTCAAAGCCAGCAAAGGAGAATCTGCCTTCTGTTGAATTCCTCCCATGCTTTAAACCTCTAACTTTTTCTATGTTTGATTTTAGACCCAGATTTAAAGGACTCACATGATTAGTTCAAGCCCATCTAGACAATCTCCCTATCTTAACTGATTTGGGAACTCAGTTGGCACCTGCAAAGTCCTTTACAGTAGAACCTATGGTTGTGTTTGAATAACTGGGAGAGGCTCCTGGATTCCAGGGACAGGAAAGCTTGCTTGGGCCTATCTCAGTATTCTGCCTATCACAAAGTGTTTTAATTTTCCCAGATGAGCTGCATTGTTGATTGATGAGTATTTTTTGAGTCATGAAAACTGAGACTATCTAAGCTGCCTCATTTCTTCTTTCATTTCTATTCTCCTCTTTAGTATACAATTTACCAACAATGATTTTGAAATAAAAACTGTTCATTTCCAGCAAATAGAGCTAAGGCCTTTTTCTGGCTTGTTGTATATACTGAAAGTATAAAATAGCAACTGGTATGTAGATCATTTGGGGGATTTTGACTGACTCATTAGCAGTGTCCAGGAAGATGTGGTCACTTGTGCGAAGGCAGCTCTTCTTACCGCATTCTGAGTACTTATAGATAACTGGAGTCCACAGACCTGAGTTCCTGAATTTTAAAATGGCAAGGCTCTGACTAAGATCACAAGATCAAGCCTGTCTTTTCTGATTTCTAGCCTATTTTTTTTCCAAGCACTGCTCTATGGGTACATGGCTTAGAAAATGTTCACCCAGCATTGTTTTCCCCATTTGATACTAAGAGAATCCAAGTAGGAAGTGGGAAGCCACCAGGGAAAGGGGCTCCCAGGGTTTTTCCATAATGGGGACAGTTCTTCTCTCCCCAGGCAAAGCAGAGAGACAAACAACATATACCCCCTGTGGATTCTGGGTTTGGAAAGTGAGGCTGACTTGGTCCACTTGGGTTTCTATAACAAAATGCCATAGCATGGGTGGTTTATAAACAACAGAAATTTCTTTCTCACAGCTCTGGTGGCTAGATGTCCAAGATTAAGGTGCTAGCAGGTTTGGTGACTGGCGAGGGCCTGCTTCCTGGTTCACAGACAACCATTTTCACATAGCAAAAGGGACAAAGGAGCTCTCTGGAGTCTCTTTTGTTGTTTTTTGTTTTTTGGTACCAGGGATGAAACTCAGGGGTACTTGGCCACTGATCCACATCCCCAGCCCTATTTTGTATTTTATGTAGAGATAGGGTCTCACTGAGTTGCTTAGCGCCACATGGTTGCTGAGGCTGGCTTTGAACTCACAATTCTCCTGTCTCAGCCTCCCAAAGTGCTGGGATTACAGGCATGTGCCACCGCACCCGGCTAGGAGTCTCTTTTGTAAAGACACTAATTTCATCTGTGAAGTCTCCACACTCATTACCTCCTAAAGTTCCCACCTCCAGATACCATCACACTAAAGATTAAGTTTCAACACATGAATTTGAAGGTGAGGAGGGGGCAGCGGACATTTAGTTTGCATGGCCAACAATAACCTCCCATGAAGAGGGAGAGCTAAGGAAGATACAGTACTAGTGATTCTGCATTGCTGTTCTCTTCAGTACCTCCCAAGCAATTACACAGCAAACAACAGTTTCTTAGCCCACTCAGCACAGATCACAGTGAAGTAATGGCTCTAGGAAAAGCCAAGTGTCCACTGCAACCTCCGGCAGAGGGAGCTGGTCATGATGCTGCTTCCACCAGAGTATAAAAGGCACAGCTGAGATGACTATCCTTAACTACATTTTGGCCAATACATAACAAGCTCTGCTTTGCATTTTTGGTCCTATGGCATCATTTTTGAAATATGAATCATAAAAGCAGTGCATTTCTTCTGCACCTGCTGAGACTTGCTTTGTCACCCTACTATTTCAGCATCAATAGAATGATGTTGTCATTCCAGCTGGGAGGTATTTTGATTGTTCCAGACAGAGAGCTGGCTGATCACATTGTGAGTGTGAGTGTATGTGTGCGTGCGTGCGTGTGTGTGTGTGTATACTTGTGTGCACATGCCTCCCTTCTGGGGCTGACGAAAACAGACTCATTTCAGCAATGGATAAATGTATTCTGATGGTAACTGTACTAAGTTGGGATTTTCTATAGAAACTTCTAGCATCCTGGCAATTTACTAACAGAGAATTCCCTACTAAAGCCATCATTAGCAAAAATCCTATGCCACTAGCTTCTAAATAGAAGCATAAATGTAGGGTAGTAAAGTAGAGACTAGGAATAAAATAAGAGGGTTTTAGGGAACGATCTCTAAGGGCCCCTTTGATTCAAAGAAAATTCCAGGCTTAACTTTGGGAGACTTAGAAATGATGACAAATGCCTGAAAAGGAAGAGTATAAATTTAGGAAGGAGTGGAAATCTTCTCAACTGATATATGCGTTTGCGGATATGGATGTTTGCACATGTGTGTGTGTCTGCTATCTCCCCAACATTAGAGGAATGTGATTTTTTTAAATCTCAGAATGATGGCTCAGGCTGATGGCAGAATGGGAAGTACTCCGAGACCTGCCAGAAACCCAGGAGCAAGGCAGGCATTCCCAGAAGGTCTTGGCAGCATGAGTCAGACTGAGAAGCAGGCTGGCCCGCCAGCACCAGGGAGGATGAGAGAGGTGGATGGAGCACAACTTGCATAGTACAGGGGTCTGGGAAGTCATGAAATCCAAATTGGCTGCTCCAGATAGTGGGCAGCAGGGACTGTACCCTGAAGTTTGAGGTTCAGGAGTTCAACCTGGGTTCTTAAAAGGATTAACAGGAGCCAGGCACAGTAGCATACAACTATAATCTCAGTTTCTTGGGAGGTTGGGGCAGAAGGATTGCAAGTTCGAGGCCAACCTTAGCCACTTAGCCAGAAGGCTGGGGATGTAGCTCAGTGGTTGAGCACTCCTGGGGTTCAATCCTCAGTACTAAAAAGAAAAAAAAAAAAAAGGAAGATTTATAGGAGCAAGAGCATGATATCCAATCCAGAACAAATGTGATCAGTACTAGCAAGGATCACCAAAAAAGACCTAAAGACAAGCTGTTAGGGACTTGATCTCCAGGCACTGACTATAGAATCAGGAGATGTCTTTGAAAGTCCAGTAGGGCTGATTTGATGTCATTCTCTTGAGAAACTGGTTGAAGGCTCCTTAAATTCTCCCAGATTCTAGAGATGATATAGGGCTTAACTGGCTCCTAGTTGGGCTAATTGCCAAATCATTGAATTAAGCAGGTGATTCCAAGAAGTTTAAGGTGTAGCTCCTGTCCTCAAGCAGTTTATAATCTATTTGAGAAGAAGAGGTTGTTACACATGTGAGAGAAAAATATATCTGTGTGTCCTTTGTGTTATGTGTTATGTGAATGTCAAGAAAAAGAAAACTTAAGGGCTGGGGATGTAGCTCAATGCAGAATGAATATTCAGCATGCACAAGGCCCTGGATTCAGTCCTTAGCCCTCAGTGGTGCACACCTTTAATCTCAGTAGCTCAGGAGGCTGAGGCAGGAGGCTCAAAAGTTCAAAGCCAGCCTCAGCAACTTAAGGAGACTCTGTCTAAAAATAAAAAAGGGCTGGGGATGTGACTCAGTGATTAAGCACCCCTGGGTTCAATCCCTGGTACAAAAAGAAAAAAGAAAAGAAAAGAAAAAGAATGTACTGGAAATTGAAGAGGCCACCATGGAAGAAATGAGGCTGGTGGAGGAGAGGGGATGGGGAGAGTGAAGTAGTTTTATTTATTTATTATTTTTTATTAAGTGAAGAACATAAGATTCTGGGCCCTGAGTGAGAAATGTTCACAGAGGCGAAAAGAGAAGGGTAAAAAATATCCTGAAATATCTTTCTCATCCCGTTCCTACCCAAGCGGGAATAGTTGTATCTTTCATTCCTGCAAGGAAAGCTGGTGCAGTAGCCTCTAGTGAGCACTTAGGAAGTAGAAGATAAAGAAAGGAAGTGGAGTTTGCTTGATAAGAGAAGATTAGGAGCTCCCAGCCTCCTCCTCTGTGGCTGAGTCTGTTTCAGTCTCTAGGTAATGTGCCCTTGACTTACAAGAGTGCCAATTTCAAGCCTCCAGAGCATTTCTCTGCACGCTTCCCACTGTGCTCCCAATCTTATCATCCCACTCCTTGTTTTCCTTCCATTTGTTTAGTGACTACCATTGAATTGGATTGTCCTATTAATGAAAACCCTTGGGATCTTGGAGGCTTAGTCAATTCTCCCCCCATCTATGACATAATGATACACATTGTGCTCTAGTGGCTCTGGATCCCAATGCTGACAGCTTAGGTCACCTGTTTAGCATAGTCAGGATGAAAGTCACCGTCAAGATGATTACTCTATATTGAGGAGTATGAATCAACTCAGCATTTTTATCTACCTTCCTGACTTTTACTGTTACAAAAAAGTACAATAAAATTCACATGCTCCTTTAGCACTGGCAGTTGCCTTTCCTGGTCTGCTGCTACTTAAGAAATTCCTAATGGTTAATGTCAGATCCCAGGATACTGGCCTATAATGCTGAGAAAGGAACTAGTGTCAGAGTCTTGGCTTTTAGCTGCTGTTTTACTTTGCAGAAGTGAGAAATCTGAGCAGGGATAATCTCTTTCCTTTGGCAGCAGCTTAAGCAGACCTGACATTTGGGTTGGAAAAGTATATCAATTCATTCCAATCTAAAGAAATTAGTTTTAACCTTAAGAAAGTAATGTACTTGGGCTGGGGTTGTGGCTCAGTGGTAGCGTGCTCACCTAGCACGCATGAGACACTGGGTTTGATCCTCAGCACCACATAAAAATAAAATAAAGATATTCTGTCCACCTACAACTAAAAAATAAATATTTTTTTTTTTAAAAAAAGTAATGTACTTATTGTACCAGTAAGAAGGCTCTTCCATGGGCTTGTAGCAGGACAAAGGTAGACACCATAAAGGACTACCCACAGGCTTGGTGACTTATGCAAGGTGCTGGTGGTAGTGGGAGGTAATGACAATGATTGAAACTTGTCTGGCAATTTGCACCTTCCTTCCTTCCTTCTTTTTTCTTTCCTTCCTTCCTTCCTTCCTTCTATACTGGGGATTGAACTCAGGGGCACTCAACCACTGAGCCACATCCCCAGCCTTATTTGGTATTTTATTTAGAGACAGGGTCTCACTGAGTTGCTTAGTGCCTCACTGTTGCTGAGGCTGGCTTTGAATTCGCAATCCTCCTGTCTCAGCCTCCTGAGCTGCTGGGATTACAGGCTTGCGCCACCGCGCCCGGCTCTTTCTTTCTTTTTGTTTTTGAGATAAGTTCTCACTATGTTGTCCTCTGTCTGGCCTCAAATTCCTGGGTTTAGGCGATCTTCCTGCCTCAGCCTCCTGCAAGTGCACACCACTGTACCTAGCTATATAGCCAACTTTTAATTCTTTTTTATACATAAGGTTAAAATTGCAGTGTTTATTTAATGGGAATTCTATTACCATGTCTATAAACACAGACTATAGAAAGCTGTAGCTACTTTTAATTACACAAACATGATGTAAAAATTCTTTTTAAAAAAATTTTTTTTAGTTGTGGATGGACACAATGTCTTTATTTTATTGCTCTGTATGTGGTGCTAAGGATCGAACCCAGGGCCTCACGCATGTGAGGCAAGCGCTCTACCACTGAGCTACAATCCCAGCCCCTGATGTAAACATTATTAAAGAACTGAGAACTGGTTGCAACATCATTCCTGGTCACTCCCCAGAAGTTTGGAGGTTGTATGATTTAGTGTGATGGCAGAAACACACAAAATAGTTTTAGGAGACATTTTTACAAAATAGTGCTGTTATAGTTTGTTTTCTTTTTTATATTAAAAAAGGTAACATTTTGATGCAAGAACACAAGATATGAATGTGTACTGAATAAAGATCTATATCTACACCAGAAGTTCTTGATGGGGTCGGGGGTAAATTTTGTTCCCTCAGGCGATGGTTGGCAATGTTTGAAGACATTTTTGACTTTCACAACTTGAGGATGGTGTGTCAGTACTATTGACATCTAGTGGGTAGAGGCCAGAGAGGTTGCTAAACATTGTGCACAATACACAGGACGGCTCCCCTGCCCAGCAACAGAGTTATTTGTCCCCAAATGACAACAGAGCTGAAGCTTGGAAACTCTGATCTACACCGCAGTGAAATGATAAGCATGTTGGTAGATATCAATATCTGATGGAGCTGAGCAAACAGCAACTGGGTTCAATCAGAAGGAAAAACATCTGCTCCCATAACCCAGACATCCCTGTCCTTCAGTTTTGGAGTGTCGGTTTAGCTCAAGTCTCCAGCTCATGGTAGAAAGGCATTCCCAATAGATGGTGATGGCTTTCAGGTAGCTTCTTTTAGCTGTGGGCTAGGGGTGCTACTGACCTTATCCTTGCTACTGCCTGTTGCTTTCAGCCCCTGCATCTGCTGCCCACTTCCAGGATCACTCTGTTTCACAATGGATACCATTCTTCTTTCTCCCTCCCAGAAAAACATCTCTTACATATGCTCATTGTGGGTTGCAAACTATTGCTGACAGTTCAGGGTTATTTTTAAATTTCTCAAATCTTCCTCACCACAGAAAATATCCTTTTGCCTATGAACTTGCATAAGATTTAGCTGTCCCATCCAGTTGCCAGAGTTCCTTACCCTTTCACATCTCTCTCCTCTTTTTCAGATCCTTATGCTGTCTCTTGAGCAGCCAGCTAAAAATTCACAGATTCCGTTTCCTTCCTTATACAAAGCAATTTATCCTTCTTTGTTTCTCTTCCCCTGTTCTGGGTGGGGTGGGGGTAGGATTACACAAGCAGAAACATCGAAGTATTTTCCTAGACAAACAACTGCAATCATAAAACAAAACTCATATCCCACGGGGTAACTTATGCTACTCTTCTGAAGACAACGTGCAAGTACTATACTTGTTTTACATGAAACTATTTTCTTCTCAACACACTGGGAGAAACAATGTCATGTCATTCTTAGGAACAGTGGGCAGGCACTGGAGTAAGACTGCTTGGGATTCGAATCTTGATTCTGTCTCCCAATATCAACATGCTATAGCTGGAATCTTGAATGTGTTCTAAAGGCCTGTATGTTAAAGGTTTAGTCCCCAAGTGGTGCTATGGGAGGTGGTGAAATCTTCAGAGGTGGGGTCAGTGGGAGGTTTTTAGGCCATTGGAAGATGTGCCCTTGAAGAGGACAATGAGTCCCCAGCTCCCTCCTTATTCTCTTTTGCTTCCTGGCCACAAAGTGAGCAGTTTTGCTACAGTACACATTCCCACCACAATGTGCGGCCTCACCACAGGCCCAGAGCACCTGGACCATCTGATTATGGACTGGAACCTCTAAAAACATGAGCCAAACAAACATTTTCTCTTCTAAGTTAATTACTTCAGGTTATGGTAGCAAAAAGCTGACTAACACACAGCATGATCGGGGGCAAGTTACTTAACCTCTCTGTCCCTTGGTTTCTTTACTATTATAGTGGGGAAAATAATAGCACCTACTTCACAGAGCCACTGTGAGAATTAACAGCACATAGCACAGCTTTAGCTTGGTGGCTGACATTTGGTATCTGTTCAACAAATAGTGAGTATGAAAGAGTAGAATAGTGGGGCTGGGATTATGGCTCAGTGGTAAAGCGCTTGCCTTGCATGCGTGAGGCACTGGGTTCGATCCTCAGCACCACATAAAAAAAATAAAATTTAAAAAAATTTAAAAAAAAAAAAAAAGAGTAGAATAGGTAGATGCATGGGGGGGGGGATGACACAATAAGCACATTCCAATAGAGAGGGATGAGTGCACTAAGATGTACAGGTTCAAAGAAGACAGAGCGCTTCTGCCCTTGAAGAACTCCCTATCTCCTGGGAAAAGCAGAAAAGTAAACAAAGGACCATAATGCGATGTGACAGTGCTCCAGCCGAAGTCTGTTTGTACTTGTCAAAAGATTTTTACTCAGCAGTGCCCATGACATCCTGTTGTTGTGGGTGGAAATCACTTTTTACCCCACTGGAGAATGACAATGCACATTACATGCTCTGTGTAGTGCAAAGTAGTGGAGTATCTGGGTATCTAGATTTGGCCAGTTCCACTGCCCAAATCCACAGCTTACAGAAGCAAGATGTGGCTCTGTTCTCTTTGCTGCTGGGTCCTCTCTCTCAGGCAGCCTAAGGGCTTCATTCCCCATGGTGGGATGCCTCTTGATTAAGACTGAGATTTAGCAGCATCTGAGACTGCAGCCAAAAGCAAGCTACTTCCCCAACCTACAGGAGAGGAAAAAGATTAATCATGCCACATCTAAAAGAGCCTAAGCCAATGATAAGTACAACTTTAAACGTACCCATTTTAAATGATTTAAATCACTGGAACCATACTTTACTGTTTTTAGTGATTGGTCTGATGAGAAAACGTTCTAAGTAAGTACATTTACAAATAGCAATGATTACGAAAATGAAATGGGCATATTTCTTTGCAGAATTTCAAGACTTTTTACCCCCTTTGCATAATTTCAAGATCTTTTTATCCCATCTTCTCTCCAACCTCCAAGACACTTAATGACTTAGGGGAGGTTGCAGAAATTCTGAGTTGTTATTTTGCTTATTTGTGTGTTTGAAGTATGTGTAGTATTGGGGATCAAACCCAGGGCCTTATGCATGCTAGACAAGCACTCTACCACTGTATTCACTTTCTGTCACTGTGATACAACACCTGTGAGAAACAACTTAGAGGAGGAAGGACTAACTTCCTTAGCTCATGGTTTCAGAGGTTTCAGGCAATGGCCACTTGACCATTGTTTCTGGGCCTGTGGCAAGGCAGAATATTATGGTGGGGAGCAGTTGGTGAAAGCTGGTCACCTCATGGCAGCTGGGGAACAGAGGAAAAGTGCAAGGAAGAGGCCAGGGACAAAACACACTCTTGGAAGTCATGCTCCCAATGGCCTTCTGAAGGAGATATAGAAGGGCTTAGGTGGCCAGGGCAAGATGGCGAGTGAGGAGGTCGGGGGCAGGGCCAGAACAAAGGAGCATAGAGAAGGTCTTTTTTTTTTAAAGATATTTTTGTAGGCATTGATGGGCCTTTATTTTATTCATTTATTGATATGTGGTTCTGAGAATTGAACCCAGTGCCTCACACATGCTAGGCAAGTGCTCTGCCACTGAGCCACAACTCCAGCCCTAGGAGGTCAACTTCCTGGCTGACTCAAGTTCCCATAGTGGACACAAGTGGAGGACCCATCAGACAGACCCTTCTGTACTCATGTGCCTCCTAAATGGGAGGTCCAACAAAAAAACTAAAACAGACGCCTGGACACAGGAGACACCAATCAATAGTAGGGAGAATGTGGACAGGGGAGGAGATAAGGAAAGGAGGAAATTCCAGAGACCACAAAAGAACAAGCCAAAACTCCTCCACCAGATTCCCAGCTCTGGGGCTCTTTCTCTTAGGAGAAGTCTCAGAATCTAAACATCTCCCAAAGTCCCATCTCTGTTCACTGCTGCATTGGAAACCAAACTTTCAATACATGAGTTTTTGGGTGATACTTTAGATCCAAACCATGACACTGAGTTATACTCCCAGCCCCCTGTTTTACTAATTAAATCAGATAAAACTTTAGATTTTTTAAAAACATCTGTAGAAAATATTGACAAAACCTCACATGTCACAAAAGATGTGACCATCATCATGAATAGCATAAAAAGGAAGTCAAACGGGAAAAGAAAATTGAAATTGAATCTATTCCTCATACCTGACCAGGATAAATTCCAAATAGACATAATATTTAAATGCACAAACTAAAACTATCAAAGTATCAGAAAAAACTAACATAGTTTCTTCACTAAGAAATTTAGAGTTAGGGAAGGCCTTTATAATGAAAACATTAAATCTAGAACCATAAAATAAGATAATAAGAGAAATGTTTCAGGATATTGGGATGGGCAAGGATTTTTTGAACAAGACCCCCAAACCCCAGGAAACAAAAGCAAAAACAGGAAAATGGGATTATATCAAACTAAAAAGACTGTGCACAGCAAAGAAAACAATCAACATGGTAAAGAAAAAACCTACAGAATTAGAGAAAACATTTTAAAATTGTACATCTAACAAGAGATTCATAGGACCTAAATAAAACTCAACAGCAAAATATCCAATAGCCTAGTTAAAAAATTGCCAGCAGACTTAATTAGACGTTTCTCAAAAGAAGATATACAAATGCCAACAGGTATAAGAAAAAATGCTGAACATCACTAATCATCAAGGATAATCAATTCAAAACCACAGTACGATTTGACCTCATCTCAGTAAGAATGGCTATTAACAAAATGATGAAAGATAAAATGTTGGCAAAGATGTGGAGAAAAAGGAACACTTACACCCAATTGGTGAATGAAAATTAGCCATTATGGAAAACAGTACAGAGGTTCCCTAAAAATTAAAAATACAAGTACCAAATGATCCAGGAATCCTATTTCTGGATATATACCTAAAGGAAATAAAATGAGTATGTTCAAGAGATATCTGCACTTCCATGTTTATTACAGCAGTAGTCATAGCAATAGCAATACCCTAAATGTCTGTCAACTGATGGATGGATAAAGAAAATGTGGTACATATACACAATGAAATACTATTCAGTCACAAAAAAAGAATGCAGTCTTATCATTTGTAATAGCATGGATGGAACTAGATTATCATTGTGCCAAGTGAAATAAGTGAGGTACAGAAAGACAAGTAGCACACATTCTCATTCATATGGGAATCTAAAAAAGTTGATCTCATATAAGTTGAAATTAGAATGGAGGCTAAGGAACAGGGGATAGGGAGAGATGGGGAAAGGTTGATCAACGGGTATTAAGTTATAGTTAGGAGTAACTAGTTCTGATGAGCTATTGCACAGCAGGGCAACAATAGATAATAATAATGTACTATAGATTTTGAAAAGGTAGAAGTAAGGATTTTGAATTGTTTTTACCATAAAGAAATAATGCATGTTTGAGGAGACAGATATGTTTAAAGTGATTTAAACATTATACAGTGTATGCAGGTATCAAAACATCACATAGTACTCCATTAATATGTACAATTCTTATGTTTTATGTTATCAGTTAAAGTATATCTAAATTAAAAATAATAAAAGTAAATAGAGCCGGGCATGGTGGCACACACCTGTAATCCCAGCAGCTCAGGAGACTGAGGCAGGAGGATCACGAGTTCAAAGCCAGCCTCAGCAACTTAGCGAGGCCCTAAGCAACTCAGTGAGACCCTGTCCTTAAATAAAATACAAAAAAAGGGCTGGGGATGTGGTTTTGTGGTTAAGTGCCCCTGAGTTTAATCCCTGGTACCAGAAATAAATAGATAGATAGACAGATAAATAAAATATAAAAGATTGCTATATTCGATCTCATAACACCAATATTCTGCATGGAAAAAAATCTCTAAACAAGGTCAAAAGACAAATGACAAACTGGATGGAAATATCTGCAGTTCTATTGCAAACCAAAGACTAATTCTACTAAAATATAATAAGCTCCTACAAATCCAAAGGTGAAAGATTAATAATGCAGTGGAAAGAGGCGGTGAATATGAACAGGGAGGGCCTGGGGGAGGAAGGACAAATGGCATCTCAGTACTTGAAAATGGCTCAGCCTCACTCAGAGAGAAGAAATGCAAATCAAAGCTACTCCAAGATATCAGTTTTCCATGATCCAATTACCAAAGATCCAAAAATCTGACAACAAGCTCTGTTGACGCTGTGTCTCAAACCAGCATTTTTGTACCCTGCCAGAAGAAGCACACTGGTACACTGGTGCAGTGGCCAGGGAGAATAATTTGGCACTAACTCCATTTTGAGCAATTCATACTTCAGAGATATTTCCCAAATTATAAAATTATAATACTTACTATATTATCCATTATACCAGTGTTTTGTTTTCCTGCAGTACTGGAGATAGAACCTAGGGCCTTGCTCTTACTAGGGCCTTGCTCTTTACCACTGGGCTACACTTCCAGCTCTACACCACTATTTTTAAAGCAAAATATTGTTAGCTAAGTAAAAGCCCATTTGTAGGCAGAACATAAATTGTGGCATATCCATGTAAAGATCACACAACCAGGAGAAGATGAATTAAGCCACTCGGCAAGGCTTTATTGAAATGCGCGTCCTCGGACCAAATCCCCCGTCCATCAGAGTGTGTTGGGAGAAATGGCGTCAGAGATTCCGTGCATAGAGAACTTCAAGAAATCCCGGTCAGGAAGGGGAGGGCTTGGGAACAGGAAGAGAAGACCAGAGTCCTTTCTGAATGGGTCAAGAAAACTCGCTGATTGACAGGAGGCGTGTCCACTAGTGACATCACATCTGGCTTGCAGCAGCTCCTGCTGACCAGTTTCCTTATTTGGGCATAAGGACTCAGGGTAGACTTTCCTTATTTGGGCATAAGTACTCAGGGTAGACTCAGGTCTACCCTGAGTAGACCTGATAATCCGTACGGTGCCATATAACACAGTAGTACAAAAAAAAAAAAAAAGAAACTCTTACGTATGTGTGTTCATATGTATATAATGTATTTTTTCCCTTGTATATACATGAAATATCTGTATGGCTGGGGTCAGCACTGAGAGGATGTCACACTGTACACTTCTTATTTTTTATGGAATGTCGAACTATGAAGGTATGGCATTAAACTTTAAAAACTGAAGTAAAAAACCAAAAGATCCAAAATTGTTTAAAGTGTGTATATATATCTGTGTTTGCTTGAAACTCGAAGACAAAGTTTCTAAATCTCTGTGTATTGGATGATCTATTTGATATCTATTTCTCCTCTCAGATTCGTAACATAATCCAGTTTTTTTTGTTGTTGTTGTTTGGCACCAGGGATTGAACTCAGGGGCGCTCAACCACTGAGCCACATCCCCAGCCCTATTTTGTACTTTATTTAGAGACGACAGGGTCTCACTGAGCTGCTTAGCACCTTGCCATTGCTGAGGCTGGCTTTGAACTCGCAATCCTCTCAGCCTCCCAAAGTGCCATATCCAGTTTTATTTAGGCATTTACTTCTCTCAACACATTCCCTGTACCTCAGTCCATACTTGGACTGATTGGCTATTCATTTCAGGAACCCAGGCCAGAATCAATTAGCATATGGCAGTGCCCTGAGGACAGAGGCTGGCTCAAAAATAGCCACATGACCAAAAGTATGCTGGAGGTTCTTGGGAAAGTTTCCTTGCTCTAGGTGAACTTCCAATCAATAGCATGTTGGTTGTGAAACCAGTAATGGCTTTAGTCATTTTGCCTCCATGGAAGAAGCAGCCCAAGGTTAAAACCAACATACAGATGAGAGCATCTCAGGGTATAACAGAGATAGAGCCAGAGTTACTAAATTAAATTGCCCCTGAAGCTGGGGGTGTGGCTCAGTGGTAGAGTGCCTGCCTGGCCTGTGGGAGGCCCTGAGTTCCATCCACAGTATTGCAAAACAAACAAACTTCCCCTGAAGCCTGCCTACCTCCCTGATTTCCATTTGCATGAAACAATGATTTTACTCATTATTTATGTGTGTTGGGATAGAATTTTCTGTTACTTGCAGCTGCAGGCTAGGACCCATGTAGCACAAAAAATGTTTCCAAGAATTTGAGTGAAACACATGGGTAAATCAAAAGGAAAAAAATGTCTCCTAAAGTTTCTCAGACTTAGCAAACTGCCAAAACACATGGCATGTGTTGAAATAAAAATTTTCCAAATCATACTCTGGATTCCAATTAGAATATGGTACCAGACCAGAAGGGGAGAAGCGGTGGAGACACCAAGAGCAAAGACATCACACATCAACAGTGGTTGTGACTGTGTTGTGGGCCTAAGTGTTAACTTTCTTTTCTCTATTTTTCTCAGAAAAATAATTCTAAAATTATTTTTAGAATTAAATATTAGACCAAAAGACCAATTAGATACAAAATGGTGTAGTGGCTGGCTCAAGCAAACTCCCAAGAAGTTAATGCCAGGTTTTCAAAATATAAATCTGGTGCTGCAGATATAGCTGAGTGGTAGAGTGCTTGCTTAGCTTGTGCAAAGCACTGAGTTCAATCCTCAATACTTCAAAATGAAACACAAAGGTGAAGGACAAGCCAGCAGTGGCACATGCCTGTAAACCCAGCACTTTGAGAGGCTGAGACAGGAGAATCGCGAGTTCAAAGCCAGCCTCAGCAATGGCGAGGCGCTAAGCAACTCAGTGAGACCCTGTCTCTACATAAAACACAAAACAGGGCTGGGGATGTGGCTCAGTGGTCGAGTGCCCCTGAGTTCAATCCCCAGTACCAAAAAAAAAAAAAAAAAAGTCAAGGACAGTGGTTCTTAATACTGATTTAACAGGAGAAGGAGGGTGTAAGGTAAAAAACAGCCCTTTTGTAATTTTCACATCCCCTCTCTAAAAGCCCAAGGCAGTTTCTGCCCCACGGGGTTCCTCTCCTGAATCTTCCACCTGGGAAACAAAGCCTAACTGCTCAGGTTAGCACATCAAAAGAAGACCACTACTGCTTATCTGTCCTGCGGATTTTAAAGTGACCAATCCCTGGCTCGTCACGCGGTTTTGTAGTGGGCTCTATAAAATCCCTCCGGCGCGTCCCCTCTCTCTCTCTTTTCCTCTTTCCTTTGCCTGGGCGCCCACTCCCCTGAATAAACGATTTTCCTGGCTGCACGAGGTGTCCGTGTCTGGCTGGCCGCTACCCTAACATTTGGTGCCGGTGACTCGGATGAGGGAGTAATTCTCTACTGAGACCCCTCATCCTGAACCGCCGACCGCGCCCACCACGACCTTCATTCGGTGAGTCCCCTTTTTGAGGAGAATAAAATTTTGAAGGCAGAGTCTCAGAGGTGACCAGCCGTGGATCATCCGGTGGTCCCTCTGACTGCCTCAAAGGGAAGACCGCATCCCACCACGATCTTTATGATTACGGTGGACTTCCAGAATCTCCACGCCACTTTCCTAAATTTTTCAGCCTCAGGTCTTTTACTCCCTCTCTCTCCCTTCTTTCCTTTTAGCTCAAATTCTGCTGGCTGGGGGTAGCTTGATTCCTCCCTGTTTACCTCCCTCCACCTGGGGTCAAATTTTCCGACTCCTCCGGGAGGGGTCTCCGAATCCTAGCGCTAGGTTGATCCGAGGCTCCGCCTCTCCGGGAGAGGTTAGACCCAGGAGGACTTGGGTGACGACCCTTCTCCCCCTGTTGGTCTTATTCCTGTCTGTTGATAGCTTCAAAGGGATGCTTTTGAGGCTGTTCTAATAGACATTTCTAGGTGACAGAATGGGATCAAGCTCTTCCCTCCTGGCAGACTCCATTACATTGCCTTCTTGAGAATCTTTCCACTCTTAATCTTCTTCCTGATATTAAACCAAAAAAACTTATAAAACTTTGCACTCAGGATTGGCCCACCTATCATTTAGATGGCTCTAACCCTTGGCTGCCTACAGGCTCCCTAGATCCTAGTCTCCTTAGAGACCTACATAATAATTGTGTGCGATCGAAAAAATGGGCGGAGATCCCTTTATTCAGGCCTTCTCCCTTCTCCAAGCCAACCCCTCCCTCTGCACTCTCTCTAAGTCTCACCATGTCCTCCTAACTTACAAACCAAATTCACCCAAATTTCTGTCGACTCTGAAATTTGCCTCACATCGCTTTCTGCCCTGGATACAACAGACTCCAATCACAAGCCTCTCGGCCGTCTGCCCCTCCACCTCCAGCTTTCCCTTCCCCTTACAAGCTGTCTTCTAAAACATCTTGGCAAACTTTACCCCTTTTTTAAAAAATATGGAACACCCTGAGTACCCCCATCCAATCCTTGGCTTCTTCTGACTTTTCACTCAGACGAAACAGCCACAGCTCTTCACAGCCTGGCCTGCTGCGGCAGCCCCTCCCCCTCAAACCACTAGGTTTGCAGCTTTTCACAGCTGCCTAGGCCTCGTTTTTTCAGACCTCAGCTCAAGGAAAAAAAAAAGGGGAAAAGGAGGTTAATTTACATTTACCTAAACTGCCCCGCCCATTTCTTCTTCCTCCATTCTCTCTTGTTGCTTTACTGAAACAATGGCCATAATTTTTTATCTCTCTCTAGGACGCTTCACTCTTACATTTTTAAAACTTATAACTTTAATTCTGCGCGCTAAAGTTGAAACTTCTGATCAGATGTATTTTATCCAACTATAAAAGTTTTTCTTTACACTCTACTGAGACTAGGTATACCTACCTTTAATTCAAAAGGCTTTCTTCATGTTTTTTTTTTTTATGTTTATGTAAACCGAGCGCTCATAAACTAAAACTAAAAATGGATCCAAATATCTTTAAACCACATGATTTAAAAGGTTCAATTTGAATTGGGTAAACATAAAGACGTCTTTAAAATTACTCAACTCACAAGTCTTTCCACATGTTGACCATGTTGTTAATGTCTATAAAATGTCTAGTATATATCTCATTGTCAAAAATTTCTTCAAGAGAAAATGTTACGGTTAAATATGCTTGTCTAATGCCTTGGTTTTTATAATGAAAATAAGCAAATCAGATCTGATATTGAGTACTCAAATATGTTTATTAGATAAATTTTGTATTGGATTTACAATACTAAATACTTTTAATTCCTTTAAATTCCATAGGATAACATTTTAATGTTTTCATAAATGGTAAATTTTATCAATGGGATATAAAATTGCTTTGTCATCATTAGAAACAGAATTATTTAAAGCCCAACAGGTATAATTCTATATACTTAAACATTGTATTTTTATAAATGGTAAATAAATGTAATTCTCTAACCCAGCCTAATTCTATCCTAAGATTAAAAGCCAGCTCAACAAGAGGTCATAAAGGTTTATTTTGTTTTATTTACTTGGACTATGTTTGGCTTTGATTAAGTAATTGCTTTTCTTAAAATCTAAACAGTACCCTCATGCTGGAAGTTCCTAAGATATAAGCTTATTTAATTTAAAAGTTAAAGTCAATTGTCCTTTCTTTCAGCACAAAGGTTTATAAATTCCTATAAGTTTTAAAGGTTTCTACTGTTGCCTAAATTCAAAGTTTACAAGGATTA
>PVHX01018955.1:0-35571 GCA_004024805.1 Geosciurus inauris
GATTCTCCTGTCTCAGCCTCCCTAAGTGCTGGGATTACAGGCTTGAGCCACCGCGCCCGGCTGGTAGGTTCTCTCTTATTGAACTTCTCTATCAAGGCGGAGAGAAGAACTCCAGAGCATTGTTGTTCTTCTCAGCCCTTTTGTTCCTGTGGTGGAGCTAGAAGCAGAACTCTTTGCATTTCTCCTTTTTCTTTGCAGAGTAGGCTAACTAGACACTTCCAACTGCTAATCAAGGTAAGAGTGGAAGGGGAGGGCAGGTGCTGCCTCTCCTGAGCAAAGTCAGTGAACCCCTTTAGAAAATGACAGTATAGTGTCAGGGACCATCCACTGCCTTCAGTCAGTGTTTCAGGAGCCCCTTCTAGATGGCCTTCATACAAAGCAGCAGAAAGGAAATAAAACAAGAACCTCACAAAACTTGATAGGTAGAAGTCCCTCCTATAGCAAGGCAAACATTTTGTGAGACCCAAAGTTGGAAAAGCAAAGCCACGCTCCTATTGGTTCATGGATAAAAACAATCAGGAGAAAGAGAACAGAGAAGTCACAAAGAAGCTTCTAGTACAACTGAGAAGGCAGCCACCATGCAACTAGCTCAGCCTCTGTTAGGAACTATTGGGAGGGCTCTTGTCCAACAAATCCTAGTTCCACCTTAAAACCTAACTGGGCTGGGGTTGTAGCTCAGTAGTAGCCCATTTGTCTAGCACATGTGAGGCCCTGGGTTCAATCCTCAGCACTACATAAAAATAAATAAAATAAAGCTTGTGTGTATGTGTGTGTGTATTTTTTTTTAACTAATTGTTCTTGCCCTCCTTCCCAAACCTGGGGTGGTAGGCTGCTGTACCTGGTACCTGGTGCTGCTGACTTTGCTGGAGGAACTGAAGAGGGGCTGACCCGCTTTCCAGTGGGGTGGAGGGGACAGATTGCAGCTAGAGGAGGTAAGAGAATGAAGCAGGGACCAAGCTGGGGCAAACCCCTCCCTCAGGCAGCCCCTGAGGGGGCATGTGGATGGAATGTCCACAGACCTGATAAAGTCTCTGCTTTCAAAACCTTCTTTCTTGAGACTACTTCCCCCTCTTTCGTCATTGGCATGTGTGAGTCATGCTCTTGATCTGGCAGAAGTGATCCTGAGTGATTCAGAGCCAGAACCCTGAGAGGCCGACCCCGTTTGCATTCTGAGTGAGTGGCAGGTGCTGTGGAGCCAGCTGCCCCAGGCTCAGGACTGCGCTGCAATTTGTAACAAGAGCTTCACTAGGCAATACGATGGCTGGAAAGTTCCTGTGCCCAAGAGAGGGACGGCTGGGGGAAAGTGTGGATAAACAACAAAGTGGCTAACTCCCTCCAAACCTGCAGGATTTCATCTGCATCATCTCCAGCACCTCCCTTGCTGCCAGCCAAGGGACTGGAGAGACATCATCCACTGATCAGTTTTTGTACCCAAGTCGTGGGCAGCGTCCAGTTAAATGAAGAGAATGAAGACACGTTCTCTTCTACAGACCTAGCCGAGATGGGAAGATGAAGTATAAATACTTCCCACAGATGAGGTCAAGTGCTATCAAATGGCATTTAACAACGATTTGGGAGCAGAGAGGATGAAGCCACTGCCTCTGCCCAGGAACAAAGACTTGGTTTTTTTTTTGTTTCCCTGTGGGTTCCTGGCAATGGATACCTGACATTCAGAGCCAACAATGATTGCAATTATATTCTGATTCTGTAGCAAACACATTCTCATTTTATGTCTTCTTCATCTTGATTCATAATACTGGTTACACTATTGTGGCATTACATATGGTCTTACTTTGCATGTTAATCTCAGCTACAATCTTCTCATGAGGCGCTATAAAAATTCCTTTTTATCCATTACATGCTTTATGTCACCACCTAACTTGTACTTTATGTGATGTGCCTTTCATTTCTAAAAGCAATTTATTGGTATAAATGTTTCTGCACATTGTTAAAAACTTATACCCTGGTACCAGAAATATTTGGAGAATGAATCAGGTATGTTTCAAACAAATAATCCTGACATATATCCATACAACCTTTGAGACTTCCCATTTTTCCAAGAAAATTATAGATAAGTAACATCACCATTTTTTTTATGTTAGTTTCATTTTTTTCTTTTTGGTACTGGAGATTGAACTCAGGGGCGCTTAACCACTGAGCCACATCCTCAGCCCTATTTTGTGTTTTATGTAGAGACAGGGTCCCACTGAGTTGCTTAGCGCCTAGCCATTGCTGAAGCTGGCTTTGAACTCGTGATTCTCCTTTCTCAGCCTCCCTAAGTGCTGGGATTACAAGCTTGCACCACCGCGCCCGGCTTCGTTGTTGTTGGTTTTTTTTTTCTGTTAAATCAGGCAACAAGAACACTTTCCAGGGCTGAGTTCTTTGCAAAGGAGTCCTGTGACTCAACTTTGCCATGACCAGATATTTTGGGGACTTTTAAAAGTAGAGAGATGGGGCTGGGATTGTAGCTCAGCGGTAGAGTGCTTGCCTGTCATGCGTGAGGCCCTGGGTTTGATCCTCAGCACCACATACAAAACAATAAAATAAAGACATTGTGTCCATCTACAACTAAAAAAATATTAAAAAAAAATAAAAATAGAGAGACATTATTGAGATTAGTAAAAACAGGATCCTCAAAATCATGTAAACTGAAAGTACAAAAAATCATTCAGCTTTTGACAAGTTAATGAGACTTTCAACTCACTGGCTTCAAAATTCATGAGTATCAAAGTGAAGGAAACTGGTGACGTGATTTTGCAGTCATAATTTCTGAGGCTCAGAAATGCATTTAGCTGAATTGAATGTAGTATTTTTATTTTTTTTTTGGCACCCGACCACTGAGCCACATCCCCAGCCCTATTTTGTGTTTTATGTAGAGACAGGGTCTCACTGAGTTGCTTAGCACCTCACCGTTGCTGAGGCTGGTTTATTTTTATATTTCAAAATGGGTAAAATATAGATTCATATAGCTTTAGAATCAGAGTTAGTTTAAAAACTGAGAAAAAAACATTTGAGAAAAATTTTCTAAATGCATCATTTTATGAAGGAACACCATTGAAATACAACCAATTTACCACTAGGCAGGCCCCTTAACTGCCTAGGGCTCAGCTTCCTGATCTTTAAAAAGAGGAGCCAGATCCTTGAATCTCCTTCCCCATCAGACATACTGTATGTGGGATTCCAACAAATATTGAATAAATGAAGCTAATGCCCAGAAAGACTGAGTTGCCAGGGATCACACAATAGGAACAATAAATCCTCTTGGTCTCAGCTATCACTTTTTATGTAGAATAGACTTAGAATAAAGATCTTGAACTAAGTGGGGAGGGGTATGGTACACACTTGTGATCCCAGTTACTGGAGAGGCTGAGGCTGGGCCAAGCCAGCCTGGGCAACTTAGTGAGATCCTTTCTCAAAATAAAACAAAATAAAGAGAGCTATGGGATATAGCTTAGTGGTAGATCACTTGCTTAGCATGCATCAGGCTCTGGGTTCAATCCCCAGTATCACAAAAAAGACAATCTTGAATTTAAAAAAAAAAGGGAATTAATGAACAAAACATGGGGAGAGGAGGAAACAAACAACACACCTTTGTACTAAAACCAAATCAAACACACTTCAAAGCAGTGCATTTCAATTTTCTGTATATCCACTTTTTAATCCTAGACTGGCTTTCTTCCCTGACACATGTTCCTTTCCTGGCATAACCAGGTATGCACTGAAGGAACATCAACCAGTATCCCAACATAGCAAACAATTTATTATTACCTCTTTTTGTGGACTGAACTGTGTCCGCCAAACAACATGATGAAGATCTAACTGCCAGTGCCTTTGAATGTGATGTTATTTGGAAATAGAGTCTTTGCAGATGTAAGCAATTTAAATGAAGTCATTGGAGTAGTTCCTAATCCAATATAACTGATCTTCTTCTTCTTATTTTTTTTTTGGTACCGGGGATTGAACTCAGGGGCACTTGACCCCTGAACCACATCCCCAGCCCTATTTTGTGTTTTATGTAAGAGACAGGGTCTCACTGAGTTGCTTAGTGCCTCGCCATTGCTGAGGCTGGCTTTGAACGACTGATCTTCTTATAAGAGGGAGGAATTTGGACATAGACAGAAGGAAGAAGGACACATGAAACCAGAGGCAGAGATTAAAATTCAGCCAAGGAACCTAGCAAGGTGGCACATACCTGTAATCCCAGTGACTCAGGAGGCTGAGGTAGGATGATCACAAATTTGAGGACAGCCTCAGCAACTTAGCGAGGCCCTAAGCAACTTGAGACCCTGTCTTACAATTAAAGAAAAAACAAATAGCCAGGCACCGTGGTGCATGCCTGTAATCCCAGTGATTTGGGAGGCTGAAAATTGAAAGTTTGAAACCAGCCTCAGCAACTTAGTGAGGCCTTGTCTCAAAATAAAAAATAAAAATGACTGGGGACATGGCTCAGTGGTTAAGTTCCCCTGGGTTTAATCTGGTACCAGAAAGAATTAAGCCAAGCAACACCTGGGGCCACCAGAAGAGCTGGAAGAGACCAGGAAGGATCCTTTCCCCTCCAGTCTCCAGAGTGTTGTCCTGCCAACACCTTGATTTCAGACTTCTCTCTAAAGCTGTGAGAGAATGAAATTTTGTTGGAAGTCACACAGTTTGTGGTATTTTGTTAGAGCAAAACTAACTGGCCTCTCATATTTCTGTGGTTGACAGGGCTCACTTGAGTCCTTCTCACTCAGGATCTTGCAGATGGTGGCTGGGACTGGTTTCATCTGAAGGCCCCTCTGGGCTGGATGTCCAAAATGGTGCACTCAGATGGCTGCAGTTGATGTATCATTGGCTGGGGGCTTAGCTAGTGGCGTGGACAGGCACAAGGCCTCTCCACGTGGCTTGGAGTGCCTTAAGGGTGATCATTCCAAAGGGATGGGAAGTAGGCCTTGGCAGGAAACTGGTGCAGCAGTGTTGTGCTGTATTCTGTTTAGTCAAACCTGTCTGTTTAGTGGCTATGGCAAGGTCACAATGCAGAAAAACATGTATCTATCAAGGGGCTGTGGCAAAGTCATGCTGCAGAAAAGCATGTAGGTGGGAGATAGGGCTGGGACCATTACCCCATATGATCTAGCACAAAGATTCCTAATGGAGAATGAAGCTACTAGAATCAATGTAATTCACTTTAAAGCCAAATATTGGTGATGTAGAGATAGTTCTTTGAGATGTTCCGAGTCGTTGCTTCCCATCTGTTAATATTGATTAACAAGATTAGGTTGTAGAAAACATTATTTCTGAAGGCACTAATGATATCTTGGGACACAGAAAAAGCTACTGAAACCCTCAAGAGTTCTAAATTACAAGGCGGGCTTTTTCTTTTTCTTTTGGATAAGAGATTTAACCCATGTGTGCTTTACTACTGAGTTACATTCCTAGCCCTTTTTATTTTTCATTTTGAGACAGGGTCTTACTAAGTTGCTAAGACTGGACTCAAATTTGTGATCATTCTCCCTCAGCATCCTGAGTTGCTGGAATTGCAGGTATATGCCACTATACCCAGCTAAGTTGGGCTTTTTCAAACCAGTTTTTTCCCTGGAGTCTTCATTGCCCCTAGATCACAGTTCAGAAGACTGAAGGAAACACTTCTCTCCTCGCTTTGGAAATATTTATTTCAACTGCTGAAGCAGGAGAAAGGTTAAAATAGTCAAGAAACTTAGGCTCCTTCAAGGTTAGGTTTCTATTCAAAAGGGTGAAGAAATACAGACACAAGCCAGGTGTCATCAAGGGCAGGATGACTCTTGTGTAAGCAGAGAAAACTGATAGCGGAGCATCTGCTGTCTGGTACCCAGACCCCCGCCAAAAATGGGGTATGGTAACCTGATTGAACCGAAGAGCATGTGAAAATTTCATGGACACTGAGTGTCTTACTCAGGATTGGGTACGGGGCTAGTTCCCTTTACCCTGTAGATCAAAACCCTAGACAACAGCCAGTCTTCAGTATCCTTCTCTTGAGACCCCTTCTGTTTTGGGAGCTTGCCTCCTTCCCTCCCTCCCTCTCTCCACTGCTATACCATATTCAGTGATGCCCAGGAATCTACAGGAGAGTTTTGTTTGCTAATGTAGCTGTTATCCTTTCCTGTGCTCTGACAAATCACCAGGGGAGTTGGGTTGTCCCTCTCAGTCTGAGGAACTTTCGTGGTGGTGGTGGGCTATCCACTTAGAGGCCCACTTCCAAAGTTCCTTATATATCAAGATATCCATAACTCTTGTTAGCACTAATCTCACAGAATTCAATATGAAAGAAAATAATCACAACCACAGACACATGTAAGACTCCAGCTGAGTAGCTTTCTGGATGGTGTCTCCTTAGCAATCTTCTTGGATGTCTTCTGCATCTGACCCTCTGAGGTACATCTCTCACCTACTTTGTAGATCTCCTGAGTGGTCTTGCAGTCTCTCATTGGGAAGTATTTAGGTAGAGGGCAGACACACCCATCTGAAGTTCACAGTTGGACCAGGGTGAAGGGTTGTTTTAACCTATTCCCATCTGATTTTTCCAGTCTACCTTTCTATAGGTATCTGTTTCCTATTTCCAACTTTTGGGAAGAGAGTAAATCATTCTTACCCTATGTGCTGTCTATAATTCTTGTATGGTTTAATATCTAGTGAGATACTTTACTGTGGAAGTACCAAATATTGGAATGTTGTTGACTGAATTGATTAGTAATTCATGTTCAATACTGTGCATGAATACAAATCACAAATATTTAAGAAGGTTATACATTATATACAAATGATACAATGAACTTCTTAGAGAAAATCAATCATATAATCCAATGCTCTCAAAATATAAAGTAACTTAGTATGCATTAACTGGGTAACCTCAATGTGTGACTCTCTGGGGACATAAAGGTAATACAAGATTTCTTTTCTTTTTGGGGGGGGAGGTACCAGGGATTGAACTCAGGGGCACTCGACCACTAAGCAACATCCCCAGCCCTATTTTGAGTTTTATTTAGAGACAGGGCTCACCGAGTTGCTTAGCACCTCGCTGTTGCTGAGGCTGGCTTTGAACTCGCGATTCTCCTGTCTCAGCCTCCCAAAGTGCTGAGATTACAGGTGTGTGCCACCACACCTGGCTAAGATTTCTTGCATTAGGGAGTTCTCATTCTGATGGGGGAGGAAAGTCACTTACTTTGTCATAACATGGTACAGTAAGCACTATAGCAGAAGTCAGTTCTACATCTTCAGGAGCAGAGGAAGGCATTATAATTTTTGCAGAAGTTAAGAAAAGTTTGACATAAGTGCTGATATTTGAGTGATGTTGTGGTAGATAAATAAGAATTTTCTAGATGGGCTGGGTGGGGGCGGGCCCCGTAGGTGGACAGGGCATGGAAGAGCACAGGACAAGTCAAGGAGGGCAATATGGGTGCTAGAGTGAGGTAGACTGAAGTTCACTGTGGGTTCTACTAATTTGTCCCTGTCCTTGGGCAGGTTAGTTACCCCCGTGGCCTTGTTTTCCCATCTGCAAAATGTGATATAAGAATTACAATGAGGGATGGGGTTGTGGCTCAGTGGCAGAGTGCTCACCTGACACATGTGAGGCCCTGGGTTTGATCCTCAGCACCACATAAAATAAATAAAATAAAGGTGTGTCCATCTACAACTAAAAAAATATTTTAAGCCGGGCGCGGTGGCTCAAGCCTGTAATCCCAGCACTTAGGGAGGCTGAGACAGGAGGATCGCAAGTTCAAAGCCAGTCTCAGCAATGGCGAGGCGCTAAGCAACTCAGTGAGACCCTGTCTCTACATAAAACACAAAATAGGGCTGGGGGTGTGGCTCAGTGGTCGAGTGCACCTGAGTTCAATCTCCAGTACCAAAAAAAATTTTTTCAAAAATTACAATGAGCTGGTTTGTAAACACAAAGTACACAGCAGACACTCAAAACATATTCCATAACTTCTCCAGTTAAGAGGCCAGGGAACAGGGTGCAGCTGGGAGTAGTTTAGCATAGAGCCACCATAATTATTTTTTACTAGATTCCTAGAAACCCCTGATGTAAAATAATAGCTGCTATAAAAAGGTCCTGGAGGTCTTGAGAAGAATGAACAATAGTGAGTAGAAAATAGAGAAGTCAGTCCAGAATGTTGTCTGACCTAGAAGGGGAGGAAACTCCAGCTTCAGAACCTGTTAGTTATTACTGTCCTCACAGAGGTTGGTGAAAAATCTCCAAATCAGATTAAATTCAAATATATGTAGGGGGCATCAATTTTAATCAAGATTCAAATTTACCAAGAAGTACCATGTTCTTTCCCCCTCACTTTTTAGGCTACTTTGTCAAGACATTTAAAACACATTTTTGTTTTGCTTATGTGGATAATAAAAGTTGGTTGGAAAATGCAGACCCTAAGAGCTGGCAGCTTCTGTGATGAGGCCCAGTGGGGCACCTCCCTAGGGTGGGACCACTGACTCTCACAGTGAGAGATACTCCCTCCCACCTGCTCCCACTACTCTCCACAGCACTTCCTCTTTCCCTTGTAGGTCACCTGGATTTAACAGCTTTAGTGAAAGCTTTCAGGAAAACAGTGAGGCCATCTATCCAAGGAACTTCTATTTTTCAATTGTTCGAAATTTTCTGAGTGTAAAAACTATTGAAAATTCTACTACCTGCCCAAAATTATGGAAAGAAAACAAGAAGACAAAATTTAGGATGATAGGTCATTGAATATATTGCCACAGTTGCCTGTACTTTAAAAAGAAAAAGTAAGTCAATTTGGTACAGTATGAATTTTGTAGCATGGGCAATAGTATCAATTGTGGCAGTGTTAAGTTGCTGATTTTGGTAATTGTATCATGGGTATGTAAGGAATAGTCTTTTTATTTTTTAAATATTTTTTTAGATATTGATGGATCTTTATTTTATTCATTTATTATTTATACGTGGTGCTGAGGATCTAACCCAGTGCCTCACGCATGCTAGGCAAGCGCTCTACCACTGCGCTACAGCCCCAGCCCCAGGAATAGTCTTTTTAAAAGGAAAACCATACTGAATTATTTAAGGCACAGGAGGTCTACAAACATTTCCTAGCCAATGTTTATTCTCAAGTATTTCAGGGAAAAATGTATTTATCTGTCTACCTACCTACCTTTCTATCTAAAGTGAGAGTGGGGAAGGGAGGGAGAGAGAGCGTGTGAGCAAGCAGAGAACACGAGAGGGGGTGATGGCAGGGAGGATAAAGCCCACAGGGTAAAATATTATCACTGGGGAATCTGGGTGGAGGACATAGAGGAACTCTTTGTACTATTTTGTAAACTTTTTTCCAGTGTAAAATTTTTTTTTCAGAATTGAAAAGCAACACAAAATCAATATATTATATGCTATGTAACACTTCAAGGACCAGAGAAGGGTGGTGGAGGTAGTGGGATGTGTGGTGGGTGCTGGATGTGGGTAGGGCGCAATATAAACTCAATAGCATTAGTTCCAAAGAAACTGGTGATCTTGAAGTCTATTTCTCTAGTTTCCTCAACTTCTCAAGTGTTTAGAGAATGAATCGTTTTCCTTTTCTAGTTACAAAGAGGTATAATTGAATAAACCAGGGCAGAAAATGAAAATATTGTTTTCTGTTACATCAATTGCAAAATATGCATTAATCTGAGCCCAGAAGGAATTAATTTGACTAACGTAGATGTAAAATAAAAATTAATAGGACTATAATCCCCTTGGGGATGTGCATTTGTTTTAAATACTCTTATCAAACGTTTGTGGGGACACAGGACACAATATTATTGTTACGATACCTGCAGTGGGGAGGGCTCAGTCAGATGGAGGAAAGATACAGGCTCTCATGTGATCGCTTTGCTTGGAGAAAACTGAGGAAAGATTGAGACACCACCTGTGGGGCTTGAACTCCAGGCCCGGGAACCTGACTCCTCGAACTTCTTCCTGATATGAATATGAGGACCTAGACACAGACATGGCCAGAACATGTGGTCCTGATTTGTATCAGGTACTAGAGGCTTATGGATGATCCTCTGTCTCAAAGGAAACAGAGCACCCTTAATTACTTAACATCTTATTAAAGTCCAGCGCCATCTGTTCCAGCCCATGGGCCTCACCAAGAAGACACTCAGGGAGGGCTGTTTATGTAACAGTATTTACTAAGTGCCTTCTATACATGAGGCACAGTGCAAAATGATGAAAACACCATGAATAAAATAAACAGGACTTATGCTATTGGATGACTTATAGGCCAGAGACTTCTGATTAAGGAGTTTGCATAAAACTCATTTTCTCCATCTATAAGAGGAGAAGCCCCCCCATACTAAACATGAGATTAAATGAACTGATACATGTGAAACACGTAGTAAACATATTAGGGGCTCATAGTTCCTGATTCTCTCCCACTTCTTCTGTAAGGGCCTCTCCTGCCTGATCCATCTTTGGTTATTCCAAATCTTACCCTTTGGTCTGTGCTGCCAGTATAGTTCCATGGACCCAAACCTCGACCTGCTGCTGCTGTCTTAACCCCGGTATCCTAATAACATCTGAACTTGCCCTTGTAGTACACCCCTTACTCATACCAAGGCTGCTCACTACAGAACAAATATTGATTTGGTTAGGAAAGACATGGTTTTTTTTTTTTTGGCACTGGGGATTGAACTCAGGGGTACTCGACCACTGAACCACATCCCCAGCCCTATTTTGTGTTTTATGTAGACACAGGGTCTCACTGAGTTGCTTAGCGCCTCGCTGTTGCTGAGGCTGGCTTTGAACTCATGATTCTACTGTCTCAACCTCTCAAAGTGCAGGAATTACAGGCATGCGCCACCACCGTGCCCGGCTAAGACATCTGGTTTTAACATGTGAATATATTTGGGCTGCAACAGTGATTTCAATTTGTTGATTTCACCATGGTTGTGCTATCAAGCAGTGTTCGGGTTTATTAATTTTACATGCACTGGAGTCTTTGAAATTGTTAGTTCATATGTATGAAAATAAATTTTCGTGAAATGAACTGAGTTCTGTTATGTAGGACATCTTTAATACTAGAGTCAAATAGCTTAAGAGTATCAGAATGCCAGGTTTCTGCTATAAGTTTGTGTCAAAAAGAGCAAAAAGAAGGAAGATGTAGAACAAAAATTAAAAAATAAAGAAAAGTCATTGTGTCTTTGATTATGTTCAGAGGGAAATGAACTGATACATGTGAAACACGTAGTAAACATATTAGGGGCTCATAGTTCATTTTATCCTATTTTCCTGAGAATCTAGACCTTTATTCATCCTATGAAGCTCTGGAAATGCTGGGGTTACTTATCATTTCCACTAATGCTCTGGAGTAATTTTGAATTGCTGACACAGGCTGAGCCAGAAGGAAACCATAAGGCACTGAATGAAGTAAGGGTTGCATCCACAAGAAGCATCCAATACACAGATGCTTTAGCCGACTGGGCTCAGACAGTGAGGAAATGGGATCTCGAGGTCACTGAGCTGCAACCTTAGCCCAGATCCTCCCTCCATGGAATCAAGGTTGTGCTTGACTGGGGCCCCAGCTGATGTGTGGTCCAAGGGCCCACATACTGGAGGCATATAGATGCTTCAGCATGATGGTTTTCGGTGAAATCCCGTTGATAGAACAACCAGTCTGTCTGAGAAAAAGTTGTTTAGGGCTCTCTTCTCCCTGGAGTTAATTCCTCCATCTGCCTTAAGCTGCAACTCTACAGGAGATATTTCAAAACTGCTTCCATAATGATTCAGGTCTTCACAGCCAAAACTGGTGTAGAGAAGAATCCTGCAGAGACCAAGTGAAGGAGCCATGGAGAAGGTCTCATTAGGAAGAAATGTGGTAAGTTGAACCACAAGCTTTGAATTTTTAAAGAAAGCATAAAGTTGCACGTGAAACGGTTACTGGATGGATAAACAGGAAATAAAATTGAAAATCATATTATTCTATTCCAGTCAGAAAAAAGAACTATATTTACATTTTCCCTACAATTGTTTTTCTATCCCTTTCTGTGCTTTTTTCTCTGCCTAAGAATGAATTTGGAATTATTGTTGTTACCATAAATTTGTCTCACATTATCACCAGGTGTGACTACAAAGGCAGGGTACCGATTTCTGCAAGCCATGCATTAAAGTCAATGCCGTTATTTCATAATCAAAGCAGACGCAACATTCTGTTTAGCAAATGTGATTTGAGACATTATTTGCAAACTCTGATTTGCCTTATTAGAATAGCAAATTTGGACTTAACTGATTTCAGAATTCTGGATTTTCAAAATAGGTTACACTTCTAAAATTAATCATACATTATTTAATAACATCATTTGCCCCTCCACCCCATTTGATGATCCTAGTGAGATTATTACTAGATCATTTCAGACATAAGTTTTTGGTTAGCAGGAGTTAGAGCTACTTAATTCCTTGTGTACAATATTTTGCAATTAGCTGCTTGACATTAATAATACTTCAAAACAGAAACTCAGTTTTAAATGATTAGTCTTTTTAACATAATAAACCATGAAAAAAGTGAAAATCCCATTTTTCTTGTTATCTCATTTTAGACATTGTCAAAGTTCCTCAGTTGCAAGCTCAGTTACATAAAGAAAAGGAAAGATAGGATAGTATACAGAACTAGCAATCAACAGACTCTCAACATCTCTGAATTTGGAAAGGCAAAATAGAACCCAGAAGCTTTATACCTGCCAGGGAGGACCAGGTCCAACTTGAGTTGATTTTCAACAGGCCTTCTTCTACCCATGGTTGGGTTTCTGGGCCTTTGGGCACTTCCATAAATTCCCTATTTGGGAATTTGCAGGGTGGGCCAGTATCTATTGCTCACTTAAATGCTCAAAGTTCAGGTTGCCTCTGACCCCTGAAAAAAGGTAATCTCATTTCTGCATTTTGTTTTCTGTTGAGAAGACAAGGTATTCATTAGGGGCAGCTAAGGCAATGTGCAGATGATGTTTGGCTAGCCCAGAGTCATCTCCTGTCTTCTTTAACAGAACCTCAACTTTGTGTGGTGTGACATTTACAGCCTGATATTTCAAAGCCCATCATGACCACTTCATCTCCTTTCATTGGACAGTAAATTTCCTAGCTGTCCTTTTAGTTAGGAGTCTGTGGACATGTGCTGCATTTCTTGCCAATAGGACGCTAGAGGAACTCTGAAGGAAGCTTCTGCAGACCTTTTGCTTTCTTGACACATGAGAAAGCAGTGGCTGACTCAGCCCCTTCCTACTTCTACCTAGAATTTGCATGTGGTTCTTGGAACTTTATGAGCTATCTTAGAGCCATGAGGTGACATGCATGGGAATCAACCAATATGCAAAATGAAAATGGTGTTTTAATCCGGTAGACCAGTCCCTGTATAGACAACCCTTGAGCTTCTAGAAAGGTTCAGTAAACACTGCAGCAGTACAAGAGGCATAAGGGGTCAAGTCAAATGCATAGATGCATTTTCACCTTTGCTTGCATCATAGCCACCAACATGTCTGGCTAAACTGACCATTATGGTTTGGACTTAGAAATTTTCCCCCAAAAGTTTGTGATTCCCAACATAGCAAGGTTCAGAGGTATGACTTTTGGGCAGTGATTAGGTCTTTAACTTCATCAGTGGCTTAATCTATTTGGTAGATTAATAATTTGAATGGACTACTGGGTGGTAACTAGAAGGCGGGGCATGGTTGAAGGTCACTGGGCTCATGCTCTTGGACTGTATGTTACTGACCCCCTCCTCTCCTTCTCGCTGGCTGCCTGCCATGAGCTGAGCAGCTTTCCTCTGCCACACTTTTCTGCCATAATGTTCTGCCTCACCTTAGGCCCAGAGCAATGGAGTTGGTTGACCATGGACTGAGACTTCTGAAACTGTAAGCCCAAAATAAACTTTTCCTTGTTGAAGTTGTTCTTCTCAGATATTTTGATCATGGTGACAAAAAAGCTAACACATTGAGTTATCTGGAGAAGTCTGGAGTTCACAGTATGAGAAAATATACTTCACTTCTGGGTGGGAAAACCTGCAAGCCTACACTGACAAGTTCACAGGAGGAAGAAGGGAGAATTAAGAATAATGATGCAGTGCGAAGGAGTCAGTAACAAAGGTTCAGCTTCTGTCATTGTTCTCAGTTCTCCAAACCCAACTGAGCTACAAATTAAACTATCCTAGGAAACACACATGCTTGGTTCTTCTATCATGAAAGAGAAAATTCATACTTACCATGTTTAGGAGATGCTTAAAAGTATCTTGACAATGCTTTTAAAAAAATCTCCACTCACCTCTATTGTATTTATGGACCTTTCTAGACAGAGCCTGGCATTTTTTTTTTAAATATTCTTTTAGTTGTTGATGGGTCTTTATTTTATTCATTTATTATTCACATGTGGTGCTGAGGATTGAACCCAGTGCCTCACGCATGCTAGGCAAGTGCTCTACCACTGAGCTACAGCCCCAGCCCAGAGCCTGGTATTTCTATGGGATGAAGACAATTTGTGTTGTCATTGTTCTTGCCTCTGTATACTAGAATTGTACAGAGCTTGTATTAACAAGATCCACAATGTGTTGATGACCAACACTTTGAATAGTAATAACAAATAGCCATGTCCTTTTTTTTTTGTTTTGGTACCAGGGATTGAATTTATGGGTACTTGACCACTGAGCCACATCCTCAGCCCTATTTTGTTTTATGTGGAGACAGGGTCTCACCGAGTTGCTTAGCGCCCCGCCATTGCTGAGGCTGGCTTTGAACTCACAATTCTCCTGTCTCGGCCTCCCAAAGTGCTGGGATTACAGGCGTGCACCACCGTGCCCGGCTTTAGCCATGTTCTTAACATGAATTATTTCATGTTAACCTCCACAGCAATTCTATGAAGTAGAATTTTTTTTTTTTGGTACCGGGGATTGAACTCAGGGGCACTCAACCACTGAGCCCCATCCCCAGCCCCATTTTGTGTTTTATGTAGAGACAGGGTCTCACTGAGTTGCTTAGCACCTCGTTGTTGCTGAGGCTGGCTTTGAACTCGCGATTCTCCTGTCTCAGCCTCCCTAAGTGCTGGGATTATAGGCTTGAGCCACCGCGCCTGGCTTTGAAGTAGAATTTTTATTATTCATGTTTTGCACATGAGGAAATTGAGTCCTAAGTTAAGTAAACTGCTAAGATCACAGATAAAAGAGGCAAGATCTGAATCCGGTTAATCTCATTTAGAACTCACTTGCTTAGTGCATGCACGCACTGCTTCTTGCATCACCTCTGTGCAAACAGTACACAATTTTTTTTTAAAATATTTATTTTTTTAGTTGCAGGTGGACAGAATATCTTTATTTTATTTTTATGTGGTGCTGAGGATCGAACCCAGTGCCTCACGCATGCTAGGCGAGCACGCTACCACTGCGCCACAATCCCAGTCCCCAGTACACACACTATTATTGTTCTAGTCCAGTATGGCACAAGCAACTGCCACAAACTATCATGAAATTTACATGCTGTAAGATAATGTATCTATATGACAAATTTTTCTCAATGTTGTCATAGAGAAGGTAGTCTTTCCCGATTGCTTTTGAGCACTACATCCTGAGGATTTGGCTTTACTGCTAGAAGAATGCATTTTACAAAACACATGTGTTTTCGAATACTCTGAGCTCTTGCATTTGCTGAGGCCATCAGTATCACTGTCCTCATTGGTCTTACAAAGTGGCCTGGGCGAGCCACAACCACAGTGGACTGAGAGTCTGAAATCTTGCTCTGGGTGACCTCTGCTACCCTGTTTTGGTGGGTCCTAACCCCAGGGTCCTTTCCCTCCTGTTGTTCAGAACCACTGAGGAGTGTGTAGGCAGCTCTTCATATTCCCAGTCACAGCTGGGTCCCCACTGTCATTGAGAAATCTTTTTTCTCTCCCTGATCCTCCATGAGAGTTTTATGTTCTTTTCTGAAACCTTGGTGTTAAAACTTGGCACATGAGCAACATTTGAAGAAACTTCCCAGAAGTCAAAACAGAAGCATCTTCCTGGACCGTGGTTTAACCCTTCACCTTCAGCCTCTCCTTTTGCTGATTGATCTAGGGGAAAAAAAGTAATCTCTGGGCTTTTAAATGTTTCAGTAGTCATTTGGGTGGTTGTGGCTGTTCTTTTCTTCCTTTTTCTTTTTTGATAGTGGGGATTAAACCCAAGGGCTCTACCATTGAACTTCATCCTTATTTTTTTATTTTTGAGACAGGATCTTGCTAAATTGCTGAGGCTGGCATCAAACTTGGTGATCCAGGTCCTGCCTCAGCTTCCTGACTTACTGGCATGATAAGTGTGTACCACTGTGCCCAACTTTTAAGTTATACAAATTCTTTCCAAAAGGGTACTTTTGGTATGAATTGGAAACAGCAGAGCACATCCCTTAAACCAAAACAAAACTTCCATGAAAATCACGTCTCCAGCTATTTGTTCAACTAGCATGTGCTTTTTGCTTCTCTAACAAGAATGGCACGAGTTTGGGGGTGCTTTGGAGATGGGTAATGAAAATGGGAGAGTAGTCAAGCATCCTAGGAAGGATGAAATTATTTTTTATTTTATTTTTTTATAAAGCATTTAAAAAAATTTTTTTTAGTTGTAGATGGACACAATGTCTTTATTTTATTGCTTTGTATGTGGTGCTGAGGATCGAACCCAGGGGGCCTCACGCATGCGAGATTTTTTTTTTTTTTTTTTGGTACTGGGGATTGAACTCAGGGGTACTTGACCACTGAGCCACATTCCCAGTCCTATTTTGTGTTTTATGTAGAGACAAGGTCTCACTGAGTTGCTTAGCACCTCGCTGTTGCTGAGGCTGGCTTTGAACTCGCGATTCTCCTGTCTCAGCCTCCCTAGGTGCTGGGATTACAGGCTTGAGCCACTGCGCCCGGCTAGATATTTTTATAAATAAAATCTGTCAAAAGAAAAAAAAAAGTCACCATTAAAGAGATTCAGTTGAAGGAAATTTCAAAATATTTTCAAAGAGGTTATGGGCACTTAACAGAACAAATTCTCCCTTCTTAAAGTGTGCTGCTGGTTGAGAATGTGAATTCTGGCATATTTGTTCAAGGACAAGCATTGTTACTTTTTTTTATACTTCCTAGTAATTTGTACATGTAGTGGTGGCTTCCATGAAGTGACTATCATTTTAAAGAAATGCCAGGTCAGGTAACAGAAATCTGACTTAGTTGAAGAATCTTAGGTTTAGGGAGAAAAGGAGGTTATTGTTTGATTGGAGCAGAAGGTGGAGAAGTTTCATGTTGTAAAGGAGACTGAGCTGGAATTGGAAAAAACAACCAGACATCCCAGTTTGACAAGCAGCAGGCAGGGGACAGTCTGTGCTGTTTGCTTCCAGAGTGCAGGTTGCAGGCTTGGTAGAGTCTACAGGAACAGCTGGTAGTGTCCCATGCAGAATTATGAGTGCCAACTATCTCCATGCTTTACTGTGTGCTCGTATTTTTTTCAAATTAGAAGTTCTCTCACAAGAAGCCAAGTAAGGAGGACGGGGGAAGCACTGAGCAGGCTCTGGAGTTTGTGAGCAGTGATTCCACCAAGGAGAAAGAGGCTCTTTCCTTAATTATACTTTTCTATATTATCTAAATATTTCAGAATAAATATACATTTTATAATATAAAGAGTAGTATTGAAAAATATGGTCTGTAATAATAAAGAAGTACATTGTAGTTTTATTTTTCCAAACTATGGAATACATCAATACAATCTTACTGTGTAAGAGTCATGCCAAGTAGGGCATGGTGGTGTACACCTTCCAGCTATTTGATACTGCTGAGTTGTAGACAACATAGTAAAACTTTGCCTCAAATGAGAATAATAATAATAAAAAAAAGATAGGCAAGCTCTAACCACACAGAGTTGAACCAGAAGCTCTCTCTCTTCTCCCCCATACTTCCTTCTCAAGAGGACCATTTTTTGTGCAAATATGTGCGTTTACCTTTCTTATATTTACATAAATGTGATGCTATTAGTTTTATTTTTCTCTATTTTTCACAATGCTGGAGATTGAATTTAGGATGTTGCACATACTGGCAAGCACTCTACCACTGAGCTAAATACCCAGTCCCTACATATTGCTGTATGATTTAACTTCACCATCTTATACAACATCTTGGGGATCTTTTATTTCTTGAGGATAAAAGAGCAGTACATATTACTTCACATTTGTTAAAAATGTGCTTTTTTAAACTTTATTTTTTATGTGGTGCTGAAGTTCAAACCCAGTGCCTCGTATGTGCAAGGCAAGTGCTCTCTTACTGAGCCACAACCCCAGCCCTATCTCAGTTTTTATTAAAAAACAAATTTAACTTTATTCATACAGTCTCATTCATTTTAATAGCTACACAGTATTTATTAAATATATACAATATATATGAATACATACTTCCAAACAGCTGTTCTATAACTCATTTAACTATGATCTAAATGATGGACATGAAGCCATTTCCTAACTTTAAAAATTATGAATGCTTTAATAACTCATCTTCACATGTATGTACGAGATCTTTTATCAGAAGGATTCTGACACAATAGTGTCTAGGTCAGAGAGTGCAAACATTCAATTATGGCAAACACTGTCATGCTGCCTTCCTCTCAGACTTTGTCATTATGTTCCACACATGGATAAACTTTTTTTTTTGGTACTGGGAATTGAACCCAGGAGTGTGTAACCACTGAGCAACATCCCCAGCCCTTTTTTAATATTTTATTTAGAGACAAGGTCTCGCTGAGTTGCTAAGGCTGGCTTTGAACTTGCTATCCCTTCTCCCTCACTCAGCCTCCTGAGTCCCTGGGATTACAGGTGTGTGACACTGCGCCCGGCTGTCATAGATAAACCTTGTTTCCTCAGATTCTAGCATTTTGCTGATATCCGACCAAGAAAAACTCAACATTCTTGATAAAGAACACTGACAGGGGCTGGGATTGTGGCTCAGTGGTAGAGTGCTTGCTTTGCATGTGTGAGGCACTGGGTTCCATCCTCAGCACCACATAAAAATAAATAAAATAAAGACATTGTGTCCATCTACAACTAATATTAAAAAAAAGAATGTTAACAAACTTCTTGAATGGCATGTCTGCTTTTTATAATGAGAAAAAAAGTTTTAAAATTACATTGAAATGTGACTTTTCAAGAAAGCAAGGGCATCAAAATGGTAAAAGTGGTTTTTTTGGAGACTGGCTGTGGGCTATGTTCATTTCTTTCATACTCTGGAAAAAGAACAGTTAATTAAACACATGAACGTTAATACTCAAACTGAATGTTATAGAAAAATGGTTAGAGGAAGGAGAGAGTGAGAAGAAAGTGAAAGGTACTATAGATTCCTGTTTGTTTTAGCCACCCAATGGCACATAACTGGGGAGCTTGTTTGCTTATACTGCAAAACAGTGCTGGCCTGGGCTTTCAGAACACAAAAACGCTTATCTGGCATGGATACTAGATTTTTTTTTTTTTTTCTTTTTTTTTGGTACTGGGGATTGAACTCAGGGGCACTCGACCACTGAGCCACATCCCCAGCCCTATTTTGTGTTTTATGTAGAGACAGGGTCTCACTGAGTTGCTTAGCACCTCGCCATTGCTGAGGCTGGCTTTGAACTCGCGATTCTCCTGTCTCAGCCTCCCTGAGTGCTGGGATTACAAGCGTGAGCCACCGCGCCCGGCGGATACTAGATTTTTAAAGAGGTTATTAAAACACATAATAGTTACAATCTAAAAGTAGAAATGATTGAACATCTTAGAAAAATAATCTTGGGGCTGGGACTGTAGCTCAGTGGTGGAGCACTTGCCTAGCATATGTGAGGCACTGAGTTCAATACTCAGCACTGTATAAGAATAAACAAAATAAAGGGACTGTGTCCATCTACAAATTAAAAAAATTAAAAAGAGAAAAAACTTAAAAATCTTGTTATTTTTGGCCATTATTCAGCTTATTTTATTTTTTATTTTTTTAAAAATTTTTTTAGTTGTTGACCTTTATTTATTCATTTATTTATATGTGGTGCTGAGGATCGAACCCAGTGCCTCCCACATGCGAGGCAAGCGCTCTTACCACTGAGCCACAGTCCCAGCCCGTCAGCTTATTTTCAAAGAACACTAGCTTATAAAATGAAGTGTGTCATATAATAAACGTAGTGGCAAAAATGAATAAGCTTTTTTACTAAAAAGGTTCTGCAAGTGTTCATTAACACGACTACTTTTTTTAAAAAATATTTTTTTAGTTGTAGATGTATACAATGTCTTTATTTTATTGCTTTGTATATGGTGCTGAGGATCGAACCCAGGGCCTCACCCATGTGAGGCAAGCGCTCTACCACTGAGCTACAATCCCAGCCCCAACACGATTACTTTTTGCTGTCAAAAAATTATTTTTTTTCTTTTTTTTGTGGTGCTGGGGATTGAACCCAGGGCCTTGTGCATGTGAGGCAAGCACTCTACCAACTGATACCAACTGAGTTATATCCCCAGGCCCCCAAAAGATAAATTTTTGAGCCACAGATTATTAAAAATCTTAGGTCAATTTTTTTTTTTTTTTTGGTACTAGAGATTGAACTCAGGGCACTCGACCACTGAGCCACATTCCCAACCCTATTTTGTGTTTTATGTAGAGACAGGGTCTCAATGAGTTGCTTAACGCCTCGCCATTTTTGAAGCTGGCTTTGAACTTGCGATTCTCCTGTCTCAGCCTCCCTAAATGCTGGGATTATAGGCTTGTGTCACTGCGCCCGGCTTTAGGTTGATGTTTGTATGAGTTTTCAAAAGTAAATTTATGAGGTCAATTTCCAGTGCAATATTCTAAGCTCAAGGTTTTTCCCCCCATAAATTTCACAGGTAAGATATGTGTGACCACATTGCAAAGTGAGTAAACTCTATCACTTGATATATTGCTCTTAGTTTCAAATGGCTGCTTTTAAAAACATATGGTTCCCAGTTAAAGTATTATCACTGCTACTGTTTCTCTTCCCAAAAGATTATACACTAGTATGATAAATTTCATCAGTGGGAAAATATTTTCTCAAGTTAGGAATGAGTTTCTGCAATTGGAAATGTTTCTTACATTTAAAATATAGAATCAGAACAAGCTCTTTTAATGGTGTAAATGTATTTCATCAGCAGTCTTTAGAATACTGAGATTTGCAAAGCTACTGTCAATAGGCTATTGTGGAACTTGTACAAACCAGACTTGCCTTACTTGTTCATCTAACCTTGTGTCCTATGCCCACAGGCCACAGATGTTAGCATGCAGAGTGTGCACTTTCCCCATGGGCCCACAGGGCCACAGAGGCAGGAGGACATGCAGTGAGAGACAACTCTGTAGCTCAAACCTTCTAAGGACATTCAGAATTGGAGGAGGGCACCACCAGAACAGCGAGAGAGATCAGGATCTTATTGACAGAAAGATCTATTATCCCAGGTGTTAGAACTCAAAGCTCATCCACCACATCCAGTAACTCAGGAATTATGTCAGAAACCTGAATCTGGCCATAATCTGAGAGTCTTGGTTACACATCTGCTTCTGAGATCCTAGAGGATGATTATAGAAATATTGGAATCCATTCACCTCTTACTCCCACCCCTAGGCTATTTAAAGGACCCAATTCATTCTGCTCTTGCTTCATCACTGACCTGGCCACCTTATCTTGGCACAGCTAGCTAGTCCCATGCTTCAAAGCCCACATCCCTCCTTCCCTTGCTTCTTGCTTTCTGAGGAACCTTTCTTTATGTAGGTCACTACCTTTCAACCCCCATCTATACTCCTGACCTGGTATAAATGGAGCATAGATTTGTACTGAAGGAGGGAACGAGGAGACACTACTAAACTATACAAGTTTGCTTTTAGGGATATGAATGTTATTCCTCTGGAGAAGAATCTTCTGGTGGAAGGAATGTTTCAATAAGCTATGTTCTTAGCCAGGCGCCATGGTGGACACCTGTAATCCCAGCACTTTGGTAGGCTGAGACATGAAAATTGCGAGTTCAAAACCAGCCTCAGCAACGGCCAGGCACTAAGCAATTCAGTGAGACCCTGTCTCTAAATAAAACACATAAAAAAATTAGGGCTGGGGATGTGGCTCAGTGGTAGAGTACCCCTGAGTTCAATCCCAGGGACTAAAAACAAACAAATAAAACAAAAAACAAGTTCTGTTCTGGTCCCAAGTGATCCACACCCCCTTCCTTTAAAAAACTTTCACTATGATATAATTTACATACTGTAAATCTCAGCCTTTTAAACTGTACAATTTAATGGTTTTTAGTACATTTAGAGTTGTACCACCTTCACCATGATCTAATTTTATAATATTTTCACATGGATGAGGGGTCATGTATGGCTCAGACTTTAAAGCCCTTATGTAAACATTTTTAAATTCTTCTGTAGTTGACTAGTTATACTGTATTTCGGGATAATGAATTCTTTAACCTCATTACTTATCAAGTTAAGTGATTTTTTGTTTTTTTTTTTGTAGCAGGGATTGACCCCAGCAGCACTTAATCACTGAGCCACATCCCCAGCCCTTTTTAAAAATTTTATCTAGAGACAGGGTATCGCGGAATGGCTGAGGCTAGCTTTGAAATGTCATTATTTTGAAGTCTGATGATAAAGTTTGTTGCTTTTTTGAGCCTTAAGACCTTGTGTTTAAGCAACTAGTTTCCCTAGTCCCTTCCCTATGGCTTTGTTTGATGGTTGGTTCAGAGACCTGTTCTGTGTTTACAGGATTAATTTCATCTCTAAATTGTCTCTAGCTTTCCTTATGAACAAACATTATTGATCTGGAAGTAGAATCTTTTGGTGGGGAAAAAATTCTCAACAAGCAAGTTCTGATCTTGTTCCCCTGAATTATTAACCTCCCCCCGCTTTTTTTTTTTTTTTGGTACCAGGGACAGAACTCAGGGGCACTTGACCACTGAGCCACATCCCCAGCCCTTTTTTTGTGTTTTATGTAGAGACAGGGTCTCACTGAGTTGCTTAGCGCTTCGCCCTTGCTGATGCTGGCTTTGAACTTGTGATTCTCCTGTCTCAGCCTCCCGAAGTGCTGGGATTATAGGCCACAGCACACGGCTAACTTCCTTTTTTTTTTTTTTTTTAATATTTATTTTTTAGTTGTAGGTGGACAGAATATCTTTATTTTTATGTGGTGCTGAGGATTGAACCCAGTGCCTTACGCGTGCTAGGCAAGCACGCTACCACTGCACCATAACCCCAGCCCCCTTTTGTTTTTAAAAATAACTTTACTGTGATATAATTTATACACTTTAAGACTCAGCCTTTGAAATTGTACAATTCAATGGTTTTTAGCATAGAGTTCTACTATCTTTACCATAATCTAATTTTAGAACATTTTCAGATCCCCAAAAGCAAACACATAATTTAGTAGTCATTCCCTCCCATCCTAGGAAGACATTTTATAGGTTTGCATATTCTAGATATTTCTCATAAATGGGACTATATAGTGTGTTATCTTTTGAATGGTTTCCTTTTCCTTAACATAATGTCACTTTTTTGGTTTATGCAGTACTGAAGACTGAACCCAGGGTCTCAGGCATGCTAGGCATAATACTCTATCAATGGGCTATATCTCCAGCCCTGTTCTTCTGTTAAGAGGTTCCAGTTTTTGCTAAGCAACTCAGTGAGACCCTGTCTCTACATAAAACACAAAGTAGGGCTGAGGATGTGGCTCAGTGGTCTAGTACCCCTGAGTTCAATCCCCAGTACTACAAAAAAAAAAGAGGTTCTAGTTTGGGTTATTGGGAAGTGTTCTTATATACATTCTTGCATATCTTTTGGTAATTTTTTTTGGTATTTTCTTATTTTTAAAATTTTGGCAAATACATAAGCATGTATACATATACAATTGCTAGATCTACACTTAAAAGTAGAATTTGTTAGATTATAGGGCATTCCGTATTTGTTCATTTTTGGGGGGAGGGTACTGGGGATTGAACTCAGGGGCACTTACCACTAAGCCACATCCCCAGTTCTACCGTATATTTTATTTAGAGACAAGGTCTCACCAAATTGCTTAGCACCTTGCTTTTGCTGAGGCTGGCTTTGATATCGCCATCCTCCTGCCTCAGTCTCCCGAGCTGCTGGGATTACAGATGTGCGCCACTGAGCCTGGCCATATTTAATACATACAGTCTTACCAATTTTCCAAAGTGTTTTCACCAAATTATACTCTTATGAGTAGTATAAGATTTTTGGTTGCTTCATATCCTCGCCAACACTTGGTATCTTCCACATTTTTCTGCTTTAACCATTTGGTAGGTATGCAATTCTGGTTTTATTTGCATTTTTCTGATAACTAGTGAAATCAAGCACTTTTTATGTTTATTAGTTGTATATTCACTTTTTTTTGGTATCAGTTAAAAGGTATTTTTTTTCCATTTGCCTATTTATTAACATTATGTCCTCTTTTCCAAATTGTTGTAGTTTTTTAAAAAACATAATCTGGGTGTTTTATCACATAAGTGTACTATGAATTTCCTCTGTTCTTTGAGCTGTTTTTTCAGTATATTAACCCATTAAGTTCCATTATTCCAGCTGTGGAATACCTATAAACTTAAATTTAGCAATAGCTGGGGCTGGGATTGTAGCTCAGTTGTAGAGCGCTTGCCTTGCCTGCGTGAGGCACTGGGTTTGATCCTCAGCACCACATAAAAAATAAAGATATTGTGTCCATCTACAACTAAAAAAAATATTTAAAAAAAATAAATTGAGCAATAGTTAACTTTTAAAATGTTTTTTGAGGGCTGGAGTTGTGGCTCAGTGGTAGAGCACTTGCCTAGCATGTGTGAGGCACTGGGTTTGCTTCTCAACACCACATATAACTAAATGAATAAAATAAAGGTCCATCAACAACTAAAAAGATATTTAAAAAATGTTTTTTTGAGTTCTAGTCTTTTGAAAAATAGGTAAAATAGAGCATTTAAAAACATATTTCCATATATATATAAATATATAAGGTATGTGTAAGTTCACTATTTTTTTCTAATATATTTTAATGCACCTGTGTCAATTTTATGATTTGCAGAACTGACAGCTTGGGGTGTAATGGTATCTTTTGCTGAACAGCTGTCCTTAATTTTATCATAGTTCATTTTCCCCCTTTAGGGTCCCTTAGTGCATTCCAAGAGTATGATGATGTTTCTGTGTTTTCTTCACACTTAGATAAACAACCTGTCTGTTGTGAGGTAGAGGTGAAGATTCCTGGCTCCCTGCTACGGTAAGGAGAGCCAGCTGATCCATAGCCATTTATTGAAAAGACTATCCTTTTCCCTACTGCATTGCAAGATTACCTTTGTCATAAATCAGGTAACCATATAGGTGTGGTTCTGTTTCTAGATGACTTTATCACCCTTTGGTCTATTTGTCCATTTTGGGGCTTTTTCAGATTTTAGAGGCTGGAGATGCATCTCAGTGCTAGAGCATGTGCTTAGTATGCAGGACGCCCTGGGTTCTATCCCCAGCACCAAAAACTATAATGATAAAATAATAAAAAGCTATCTTTTGCTATCTTGTAACAAAGTTGCCCAGCTTCATTCCTCTTCAATTCTATTGGTTCTTTTTGGCCTTCTGCAGCATTTCATGTATATTTTAGAATCAGTTTGTCAACCTACACACAAAACACATAAGTATACTCGTCCACAAATTCCTGGATTTGGATTGGTATTTTTTTTTTTTGTACTGGGGATTGAACTTAGGGGCACTGGATCACTGAGCCACATCCCCAGCCCTATTTTGTATTTTATGTAGAGACAGGGTCTCACTGAGTTGCTTAGAGCCTTGCCATTGCTGAGGCTGGCTTTGAACTTGCGATTCTCCTGTCTCAGTCTCCCAAAGTGCTGGGATTACAGGCCTGTGCCACTGCACCCAGTTGGATTGGTATTTTTTTTTTTTTTTTGGTACTGAAGATTGAACTCAGGGGCACTCGACCACTGAGCCACATCCCCAGCCCTATTTTGTGTTTTATGTAGAGACAGGGTCTCACTGAGTTGCTTAGCGCCTCGCCCTTGCTGAGGCTGGCTTTGAACTCGCGATTCTCCTGTCTCAGCCTCCCAAAGTGCTGGGATTACAAGCATGAGCCACCACGCCCGGCTGGATTGGTATTTTTAAATCTGTGCATTTCCCAAATCATACAAATGATATCTCCTCTATTTATTTGGATCTTTTTCATTCAGTTTTCCTTCAAATAATTTTGTTAACATTCACTTGCACAGATCTTGCATGTCTTTCCTCAGATTAGAAGGAACTGGATGCTTTCCAAAAGGTAAACATTATCACTTTAAAAGCTTAATTCCTCTGTTTACTGCTGCTACACAGAAATTGATTTCTGTAGTAGGGTAGTGGCACACACCTGGAATCCCAGCTACTCCAGAGACTGAGGCAGGAGAAGCACCCAAGTTCAAAGTCTGCCTGGGCTACATAGCAACACAGTTTTAAAAAAGGTGTGTGGGGAGAGGGGGTACTGGGGATGTAGCTCAGGGGTAGAGCACTTGCCCAGAACTTGTTAGGTTCTGGGTTTAATCCCTAGTACTACAAAAACAAAACCAAAAAATGTGGAAATCCAAGTGAATAAGTGAAGGTGTGAGAAGTAAATACCACACCCCCTGTATATCTTGAGGCTATAATGGGTGTCAGTATAGCTAAACCCTGGATGTACAAATAGCTAATAAGGTACAGCTTTCTGACTTTGGGGTTTAAACTCTTTCATTTTTAGTTTCATCCCTTAACTGTAATAGTGAATCTCTGCCTTTAACAGAGCACAGAATGACTTCTGCGTAGTGTTTAGCCATAACATGACCATCCTTAGACATACAAAAGCTTGGCGACTTTCACCCTTCTCATCTGCCTGTTTTACCACACTTTACACTTCATCTAGGTTCCTTTAATAACTAGCATTCACACGCATACACGTTTGGCATTCCACACGCACATTAAAATACACTTTTACTTCCACTGATCAGAAAGGTTTGTACAGGCCGGGGGCGGTGGCGCAAGCCTGTAATCCTAGCACTTAGGGAGGCTGAGACAGGAGAATCGCGAGTTCAAAGCCAGCCTCAGCAATGGCGAAGCGCTAAGCAGCTCAGTGAGACCCTGTCTCACAATAAAACACAAAATAGGGATGGGGATGTGGCTCAGTGGTCGAGTGCCCCTGAGTTCAATCCCCAGTACAAAAAAAAAAAAAAAGAAAGGTTTGTACAATAGGCCTATGTGATCTTTTTTCTCTCCTAGGTTGAAAATCAATATTTTTGGTAGCAAAAATGAAATCTCTTTTTTCTCTTAACCTTCCTATATTCGTTAATGTACAAAAGACAGTTGCAAGACAACATATGCTGTTCATATACAATGAACTCCTTTTGCAATGCTTTCAAATTCTTCTGTCTTTCATTCTAATCTAAATTATCTTAACTGGTTAATGTCATCACTTAATTAAGACAATGTTGTGATTTCATTGGTATCCTTCCTTCCCGGTTCAACCTGACCTTCATATTTAAATACTTATTACAAATATTATAATACCACTTACCACTCTACCCTATTTTCACCCTTACCAATGAAAACTCTCAGCTCTAATTGTATGCTGTATGTTTGCTCAGAGTAGATGTTCATGTTCATCTCAAGAACCCTTGCTGCTCCATCAATCTGTATGTGCTTTCCTCAGAAGCCTGCTGAAGAATGTCCTTTTCTGAGATATTCTTTGGAAAATATTGATTCTACACATTCCTTGGTTCTAAATGCCTTAACAATTCAAGATGCATTTTACATTACGTTACATTCATTCATATGCTGCAATGATTTGCTAAGCCCTAATTTCCTTGAGTTTTTCCCTAAAATTGCTATTTTTGATACTTAATATTAAAGGGCAGATAAAACCAGTAATAGTAACTTAGGGACAAGTAGTTAACTTCTGAGGTTTAAATTGCTGGTTAAAAAGCAATTGTTAAGGGCTAGGATTGTAGCTCGGTGGTAGAGCGTTTGCGTAGCATGTGTGAGGCGCTGGGTTCGATCCTCAGCACCACATATAAAAACATAAAAAATAAAGGTCCATCAACAACTAAAAAATATTAAAAAAAAAAAAAAAAAAGCAATTGTTAAGTCAGGTGTGGTGGTGTATACCTGGAATTCCAGAAACACCTCAGAAGTTCCAGAGCAGCCTGGGCAATTTTGCAAGACCCTGTAGCTCAGCAATAAAGTATTTACTTACCATGTTTAAGTCCCTGGGTTCAGTTCCTAGTGGAAAAATCAATGTATTGGTGACTGTTAGGTATGACAGCTGGAATTTGTCACATTATTTAATAGTTATGTTTCAGTTGCACAATGTCTACTTTTGTGCTCTTATCATTTATTCATAATTGTTTTTATTTAGACCCAACTGCTTTTTTTTTCCTCTATCTTTAGCTTTCCTCCCTCTACATGTATTTCCCAATATTGAATTTTTTTTCCTCTATCTTTAGCTTTCCTCCCTCTACATGTATTTCCCAATATTGAATTGGTTCAGAATATGAGGAATTGGATGGTCATTTAGGAAAGGTGGGAAAATCACGGGTTATATCAAAACTCTGATAGTCATTAAAAATCTTGGTCATTTGAAAAAACTGTCTTTAAGGCAGGGTTGGAGCGCAGAGGCAGGGTGCTTGCCCAGCATCCACCCGCAAGGGCCTGGGTTCCATCAATCTTCAGCACTGACCCCACCAAAGTTTTTAAAAATATGAAAAATATTTCTCTAGACATATAACCCAACAGCTCATGGCTTTTAAAAAGTCCGAGCCAGGAGAATACCGAGTTCAAAGCCAGCCTCAGCAATGGCGCTCAGCAACTGAGACCCTGTCTCTAAATAAAACACAAAATAGGACTGGAGATGTGGTTCAGTGGTCCAGTGCTCCTGAGTTCAATCCCTGGTACAGAAAAAAAAAAAAAAAAAAAAAAAAAAAAAAAAAAAAAAAAAAAAAAAAAAAAAAAAGCCGTCTGAACTCTCAAAGTGGAATCTCAGTTAACATCGGTGAGTGGTATTTTGCGCTGCAGATGCATCCTATTATAACTAGAAATTGGAATACTCTTAATTTCCTTGCCAGATGAAGCAACAGGGATTGGACTCTAAGGATAGTATCTCTTAATCCCTCTGGGTTGAGACGTTGCCCCCAAGATCGTCTGGAACCGTCAGGAAATGTAATCTTGCTAATTTAGCAGGGACGACAGCCTGAGGCGAGAGAACCGCACACATCCTTAACGCATTATTAACGAGACCATGAACATCGGAAAGGTCAGCACACCGCGCTTTAAGAATCTGGTCATGCAACGTCGCCCTTTCCCAGTTTCTCCGGCGCCGGAGCCGCGAACTCAGCGGGCAAGGTGCAGCCGGCGGGGGAAAGCTGCCGCGCGACACCGGCCCCAAGTGGCCGCATGGACACGTCCCACGCGGGCTGCCGCGCACCTCCGGTTCGTGGGTGTCACCCCGAGCGGAGGCCGATCGGACCTCGGCTCCCGCGCGGGGAGAAAAGCGCGGCAGTTAAAACCGTTACCACTCGGAGTTTTGAACTGGTTCAAACTTGGCTCCAGCGCCCGCCCCGCCCCCGCCCCGCCCCCGCCCGGGAACTCCGAGAGGGTTCCCGCCAAGAGCCGCGAGCGCGTCGTCCCGCCCTCCGGCCGGTTCCCGCCACCCAGTCCTCCCCACCCGCGGAGGGCTTCGGACCCCACCGAGTGCGCCTGTCTCCGCCAGCCTGCCCACCGCTTTCCTGAAAGGCGCCGTGCGTTCGGCGAAAGAACAAAGAGGCGGCGGCGGCGCTCCCACACCGCAAGCTGCGTTCCTCAGAGCGAGCCCTGCCACCCGCGCACGCGCCGCCCGCGAGCCCCGAGCGCACTCTGCGTGGGGCTCGCTCGGCGCCTCCACGCCCGGCGGGCCCTGTGATTGGACAGGAGCCCGCCGCATCCCACCAATCGGGGTAGCGCTTGATTAGACTTACGGGGGGGGCAAATAAAAGCGATGGCGATTGGGCTGCCGCGTTTGGCGCTCGGTCCGGTCGCGTCCGACACCCAGTGGGACACAGAAGGCAGTGGAGCCCCGGCGGCGGCGGCGGCGCGCGGGAGAGGCGCGGGCTGGCGCGCGGGACGAAGGTAACGCGCACTGTCGGCGGCCGGCCGTCGAAGCTCCGGAGCGCGACTCGGGGCGGCAGCGACGCCGGGAACTCCCAGCCGCTGCCCGGCTGATTCCCGGCGTGGCCCGAGCGGGGCTCTCTTGGGCGCCGCTTTTGTAGGGGCCGGGGTGGGTGAGGGGAGACCCCCTCCGAAGGGGCTTTGAGGCGCGGGGCCGGCCGGCGCGACCCGGCGACAGGACAGCTCCGACTCCCCCCCGCGGAGATGCGGACGCGGGGCCGGGGGCTCCTGTCCCGGCGCCTGCCCCCGCCCGGGCCGGGGGCGTTCCGGTGGCCAGTCCGGAGTGGCAGCCCCGAGCCTCACGTCTCCTTTGTGTGGCGGGGCGCGGGAGGGTCTGGGTGGGACGGGACAGACAAGTTGGTGGGACCGAGCTGCGAGTCCGCACTCAGACAAAGGGCGGACTGTGCCTCGGGAGGGCTCGGCGCGAGGGGAGGGCGCGACACTCGGGTCCCGCCGCGGCGGGCGGGGGCGGTCGCGGGTGGGCAGGGCTGGCCCCGCGGTCCCCGTCTGCCCGGCGCCGCCTCCCCGGCCCAGGCGCTGCGGGACGGCGTGCGCGGCGTGGGACCCGGCGGCTGGTGGCTGACATTTCCCGGGAGCAGCCCGAAACCCCGCGCCCGTGGTCTCGGGCCGCGCTCGCGCTCGCCTGGCTCTGCTAAGTTGGAGGCAAGAGTCGAGCTGTCCTTCCTCGGCTGTGTTGGCGTGGAGGGCTTTCCGTGGAGTTCCCACTTCATTGTGTATCCCCCGCCACCCGCAGAAGATGCGTGCCGCGGGGTTACTTTATGAAAACGGGAGGAATGGAGAAGCACGGTCTTGGTCTTTTGGAAAACTTGCTGAATGCCTCGAGAATTGCCACTTTGTAAAGAATCGCAGTCTTAAAAAAACAAAAACAAATGCCGGGCTGTTTTGGCCAACTTGAGTGATACATCTGAGAATTGCGACAGGTGCTAACGAAATCAACTGTCATTTAGCGATTAATTCCCAAATCCCGGGGGGTTGAATGAGAATATAGTAGAAATAGGTGATCGAAATAAAATGCCTATGACAAATGTGTGCTTATTCCAGAGGGTTGGCAATTCCTTATTAATTGGTCTTGTTTTCCGTGAACAATAGCGTTGATGAGTCAGAAAAGACGATGTATAAATGTTTGTTGCCTAAGAAATAGCATGTGTGTTGCCCACAGTTCAAACTAAACTTCCTTTGTTTATCGCACAGGATCTATAAAATTTAGATTCATTTGGAAGTAAAAATCTGTCTTTGGTACTTGCAATATTTTACTACAAGGCTCACTTTCTAGGTTTCAAGATGGTCGTTATCAGTTTAATGTCACATGAAACATTTTGAAAAATAAACTTTTAAAAACACTAATGCTGGCACAGTTGAATGTAGTTTATGCTTTGAGGGGTTTTGGAGTTTATTTTCCATTAATCTTCATTCATGAGCTTTAGTAATTATATTTTGGAATAAAATGCAGAACAGGTGTGTAAACCTTGTGCATTCATAATTTGATTTGCAAGAAAACGAAAGTATTTACGATGTATTTTATTTTCCTGTTCACCATCTCTGAAGTTAGGAATGGATGGGATTTTAGTCTTAGATATAAAGAATCCTGTTCTCTCTTTCTGGAGGTGTGATGGGAATGTGATGTTTAAAGTCGGAGAAACAGGAAGATTCCATCATAAATTCATTTGTTGGAAGTGAATATATACCAAGAAGTTGGGGCCATAGGCTGTCTTCTGGTTACATTTGTTTTTTCTGATGGAAGACATAACCTGTGCATCTGCTAACTTACGGTTTCATACAAATGGAGACAAAGAAATGCAGTGTAAAAATGTGTATTGGATCCTTTTTGCAGTGTTGAACATTAGACATTCTAGGTGTTGCTGTATTGGGATTGTAAAATAAGGTTTGCTTTTTTTTATTAATAATTATGTTTAAAAATCCTATTAAGAGTATTTTTCATTATTATGATATAAGTGGATTGTGCAGACCTTTGGCAAGAAATTTGGGTATTTTAGGATTTAAAAATCTCAGTTTGCTCTTGTGTGTTCTGTATTTGATATTTACTGTCTTTGTCCTTACCACAAGGTATTTTTTAAGAAACCTCTAGTGAATTGGTTAACATTTTTGTTTTAAATTGTTTCTTGGTAGAATTGAGAATATATTTAGTTTAAGTAGCAGTGATAAAAAAGAAAAACACTTGTTGATTTAGTGTAGTTAGACAAATAGTTTTTTGGTGGGGGGATACTGGCTTTGTCTTGCATATATATATATATATATATATGATTATCTTCCTGTTTGTCATTTAAAATTTTCAAGCAAATTTCTGCAGGTCACACTGGAGTTTTTCCAGGGTATCTTCTGTCCTTTGAGGTGGTGGTCTCAAGAAGTACAAATTTATTTTAGTATGGCCTTTAAGTAAATGATTAAGAAAAGTTGATGTGCCACTTTTAAAAATCCAACTGAAAAATCTGATAACGATATAACAAGTTATGTGGTCAATTAGAAGTGATTTATGAATTAGCTTTGAAGTCTTTATGTCAATATAGATGATGAAAAATTTTTGTGTTATGTTATCAAAGAACTATGTGGGCAGTGAAACCTTTGGGGGAGCATAGGTGGATAGGAACAGTTCATTAAATTCAGAGGAAGGTTCATCAGATGATGTCCTTTACCTTGCAGAAGCCTTTCCTGAATTCCCAGGCACTCTTGAATTCACTCAGGGCTTTGTTCACACTTTTATTATAGCTCATATCAAATTGTATTGTAATCACTTGTTCATTCATCCCTCTCCCTCACTACTACAGTCTTTAAGTGCCTCAAGTCAGAGGCTCTTATTTTTCTTTGTATACCTATCATCTAGGTTGGTAGTTGCTAGAGAATAGGGATTTTAATAATTGAATAAATTAAGGAAACATGAAAGATGTAGTGAAATAATTTGACAAAGGAACTTGCAAAGCAAACAGGCTATATTAATATTTATGTCGTGAGGAACTTTGCAAGATGTTTTTCACTCTCTTTGAGAGGTAGTGATTACAAAGAAGAAAAATTGTCAAGGTAAATTAGTTCCAGTGTTTTTCCTTGTTATAATAATCTTATGATATTGAAAATTGTATATCCTTTATTTATAACTATTGGTATTCATATTTGGTATTTCAGGCAACTAGAAAGAAGCTTGATGAATCATCTAGATGTCTAGTTTATAGTATCTGCTTGATTTGATATTGATGTTGATAATCCTCATACAAAAATATGAGGAAGGGGAGAGAAAAAGAGGGTGGCATGTCTTTTAATTGGAAGGTGTTAGAATTAATGAGTTTTGTCTTAGAATAATTAGAGGTGAGTTTTGAAGCTAAAACTGACGAGAGCAGTGATTATGTAGTTAAGGATCACTTATGGGGTGTTCTTCATTCTTTTAAATGATTAGTAAATCCAGTAGTATCTCAAACATTGTATTGATAAATTTCTAAAATGGTTGTTCAGTTCCATACCTTGCCACTGTACTTTTCCACTTGGTAGAAAAATATGACAAAAATGAAATGAAAAAAGGAATTACAGTTTCGCATTGCAAACTGAAGTTTTGGTCAATGATGGACCATATGTGTAAAGGTGGTATCATAAGATGATGTTGCCTAGTGACATTGTAGCCATTTTAATTTGCATAAGCACACCCTGGGATGTTCATACAATGACAGAATGGCCTAACAATGCATTTCTAAGAATGCATCCACGTAGTTAAGCAACAGTGAATGTGATATTAAAGTGCCTACTCTTTGTCAGATGCTTTATTTCTTACTATGGTAACATTCATATTGAATGCTTTATTTATTTTTTTTGGTACTGGGGATTGAACTCGGGTACTTGACCACTGAGCCACATCCCCAGCCCTATTTTGTTTTATGTAGAGACAGGGTCTCACTGAGTTGCTTAGCGCCTCACTGTTGCTGAGGCTGGCTTTGAACTTGCGATTCTCCTGTCTCAGCCTCCCTGAGTGCTGGGATTACAGGCTTGAGCCACCGCGCCCGGCTGAATGCTTTATTTTTTTTAAACTTTTTTTTTTAGTTGTAGATGAACACAATACCTTTATTTAATTTATTTATTTTTATGTGGTGCTGAGGATCAAACCCAGTGCCTCACACATGCTAGGCAAGCACTCTACCACTGAACCACAACCCTAGCCCTGAATGCTTTATTTTTAATTCTTATAAAATCTACCCAGCAGCTATTAAAAGATGAGAACAAATATGGTGTATTCATACAATAAAATATTCTGAAACAAAAGAAATGAAATTCTGCTACATGCTGTACAACATATGTGGACCTCGATGATATTATGCTAAATGAAATAAGCCAGACACGACCTTTTGTACAAAAAACATACAAAACTTGAATGATTCTATTTGTATAAGGTAGCTAGAATAGGCAACTTCATAGAGGCAGCAAGTAGAGGTTACCAGAGACAGAAGAGAGGTGAATGGGGAGCTAATTATTTAATGAATATAGAATTTGTGTTTAGAATGATGACATAATTCTGGAGATGAATGGTGGGGATGATGGATAGATGGATAGTTGAGTAGTACTTTGTATAGTCGGTTCTCCGTGTCCACAGTTTCGGTATCCACAGGTTTGACTAACTGCTGGTTGAAAATCTTACCAAAAAACAGTGTTGTACTGAACATGTGCAGATATTTTTTCTTGCTGTTATTCCTTAAACAAAACATTATAACAGCAATTTACATAGCGTTTGCTTTATATTAGGCATTATAAGTGATCCTGTAGTCAAACCTGGTGATATACCCTTGTAATCACAGCTACTTGGGAGGCTGAGGCAGGAAGATTGCTTGCGTCCTTGACGGTGAGACCAGTCTGGGTAACATGGTGAGACAGGAGGGTGTGTGTGTGTTCTATGCAGATACTGTGCAAATTTTATCTAAGGAGTTTGAGTGTCTGGGTTTGGGTATCTGTGTAGGGTTCTGGAACTTAGCCTTCTCGGATAGTACAGATGTACTTAATGTCACTGAATTGGACATTTAGAAATGGTTAAAATGGTAAATATTGCATATATTTTACTAGAATACAAAACAATACACTCTGCAAACCTGTACCTATAAGGAAACTAGAGGGCTTAAGAACTTTTTCAGGATTATTGAACAGGGAATTTGCAGTCAGGATCCAAACTTCCATTCTCTTTGATTCCATATTATGTACTCCATGCTGTCTGCATGGCTTACTGGATTTTAAAGATATATCATGTGCAAGAAAAATGAGTTCATTTGAATCAATCAGTTACATTTAAAAGTAGATCATAGCCGGGCGAGGTGGCTCAAGCCTGTAATCCCAGCACTCAGGGAGGCTGAGACGGGAGAATCGCGAGTTCAAAGCCAGCCTCAGCAACGGCGAGGCGCTAAGCAACTCAGTGAGACCCTGTCTCTACATAAAACACA
>PVHX01018956.1:5823-35668 GCA_004024805.1 Geosciurus inauris
GGAAGATGTAGGTCACTGGGGCTGTACCCTTGGGGATTATAATTTTTGTTATTGATTTCTTTCTCTCTCTCTCTCTCCTGTCTCTCTCTCTCTCTCTGCTTTCTTACTGCCATGAGCTGAGCAGTTTTCCTCCACCATACACTTTCACCATGATGTTCTGCCTTATCCCAGGCCCAGAGGTATACCTCTGAAACTATGATCACAAAAATCAACTTTTCCTCCTCGAAGTTGTTCTTGTAGTTATTTTGGTCACAATAACAAAAAGCTGACTAACAAACTGAGCATTGTTTCTGTTATCCTATTAAACACAATATCCCTTTGCAATAGTTACAATTCCCTTTTGTCTCTTGCATTATATAGATACATACCTTGTTTATTTAAGGTTCCTTAGCAACCAGTAGTACTCCTGGGTCCATTCTGTACTCAATAAATATTTCTTAAAGGCAAGTATACTCTATAAATATCTCAAACTCATTCCTGTTTCATGGATTTTGTTTCTGTCGTGGCATGCTTGGTAAGACAAAATCTAAAAGTAATATTACCAAAAGAAACTGAAAACTGCTTCTCCAAGCTGTACAAGCCCATAGCCTAGGAGTAGAGGTTATCTGAGTTTTTCCTGAATCTCTATGGTACATTTTAGGTATAGAAGTAGAAGATAGATGTACACCTCTAATTTTTTATGACCTGATAAAGGTTGCCTCTCTGATACTTCTTGGTGTGCATAGTTGTTACTTAGGGAGAAGGGAGACATATTTGCATAAGGTCAAGGAGCTCCATGGAAGTAAATGTAGTGACACAATGTCCATTTTTTGTTCATTTGTTTTGGTGAGGCTAAGCATTACTAGACCTTCTCTGATTGATCAGAAGACATACTAATCAGAATAAATGAGGAAGTATTCCTTTTCCACTAGGGTCTAAGGATGTTGGGGAAGGCCTGGTTTTCATACAGCTTGGGGTTGAGGCCTTGAGGCCCTCTGATCCCAGATGCTTTGGCCCAGAGATTCTGCTTTGAGGGCAAATGGTAAGCATGTAAATAGACATTTCTGAAAAGGCTATAACCTTGAGAGTTCCAAGAATGGTACTCTGAGTCCTGTACAAGCATCTAAACTGGTCTTGCTGTAGTAGTGAAGAAAAAGAGTGACCTCTGCATCTCTGTGGGATGAGTTTTTGTAACAATGCCATGAAATGGTCTTGGGAGCAGAAGTTGGCAACAGGAAACTGTAATCATGATGGGGCTGCTGGGCTGAGGAAAGTCCTAGTCTCTTCAAGTCTATTTTGGACTGAGGCATTGTTCACAGTTCTTAAACAAATGAGAGGTATGTGCTAGTTTTTAATAGGAGACGCCAGAATTCCTGTTAATATAGAGTAGTGAAGTAATGAGTAATAGGAGAAATAAAAGAAACATGAAACATTCATATTCAGAGTTGGCAGAGCATGTTGTATTAGAAACAATTGCCTTCTTATTTTTTTATCCTTAACCTATGTAAGCTATAATCTGTTGACTATTGTTATTTATTACAACCCAGTGCCTAAAATAGTTTTTAAAATTTTTTTAGTTGATGAACCTTTAATTAATTAATTAATTAATTAATTAATATGTGGTGCTGAGAATTGAACCCAGTGCTTCACACATACTAGGCAAGTGCTCTAACACTGAGCCACAACCCCAGACCCTCAATGCCTAAAATATTTTTTGCGTGTTTGCAAAGTACCTAATCTAGACTGAGCTCAGCTGGATAGCTCTACTTCATACTGTGAGTCCAGATGAACTTAGGTCCTTGCAGAAAGTTGGGCTCAGGTCTGCTGCACATGTTAATTCTGGGACCCAAGTTGAGGAAGCAACAGCCACCTGAGGGAGGTACTTCTTAAAGGGATCTCAGAAATGTAAAAGAAAATGCCCTATCATGGGCATACATGTAGCATGCCCTACATTTGCATGCTAACATTAGATTGTGTAGAATCCTATTAGATTCTGTTGAATCATAGAGAAAAATAGATTTTATGATTACCAATATTTGAATTAGCCTTTGCATGCTAACATTCCATTGGTCAAAGGAAGGCATAAGATGCCGGGGAATATACTCAGTCTCTTAGGGAACAACTGCAAAGTCATATATCAAAGCCTGTGGTTGTAAGCTAGTGTGAAGAATGAAGCCAGTAACTCCATCTATCACTCCAAAGATCAGATTACCCTCCTCTCTGAGCTTTTCTTTGTCTATTTCCATTTTCAGTGAAGTTGCTCTCTTTAAAACTCATCTAGGAAATTTTTGTTTTAGGAGTTAGTTGAAATTGGTCTTGTTTATGTTCCTTAATCTTTTATCATCAGCTAAATTGCAAGCAAGTCAATGATGGAGACTGTATCTTATTTTTTGTATGTTTCCTGCATTCCTGCATGTCTGTCTCCGATATATTTATTGAAGTCATATAAGAAATACTTCATAGAGAAAAATAAATTTTCTAATTGCCAATATTTGAATCTAGGTTCTCATAAGAGGTATAAGCGTAAAACACTTTCTTGAAGAATTTGACTGCCTAGACCTTTTTCAAGCAAATACAAATCTGAAAGTAGAAGGAGTTGTATGTTTCTGTAGTTGTATAGCCTACTGCTATAATATTAACTATTTCTGGTATAATGGAAGGCTGTCTCCTTTATAATCAAAAGAAAATGTACAGATTGACAATCCTTCCAACTATTCAAAATGTCTCTTAAAAATAAAATTAGTGATAAGTAACAGGCATTTTGTATGTGCTGGTTATTTTGACTTGATGGATTTGCAAATTTCTCACGAGCAAAGAAAATAAAAACTGCAGCTTATTTTTAAGTACAAATCATGTGTGCAGCAAATGAACTCACATTTTTTATTTATTCATTTATTTGTTTGTGCTGTTAGAGAACCACTTTGCAGAGAGTGTGATGGAGAATACTTATTAGGCTAATAACAGCAGAATCATAGAAATGAGACATGTAGACAAATATGCCTCTGGAAAATAATGTGGAGTTACAGAAGGTTAAGAATCTGTGAAGATCAATGGATGCCAAGTGCTAAAAATAGATAAGCAGCGTGGAGGCAAGAAAAGGAAAAGGAAAAGGAAACGTCAAGAAAGCACTAGTAATATTTAGGTGGCTATTTTGTCTTTGTTCCCTGTAATTTACTAAAACTTCATTAGGAGACATTTCTAACTTACTCCAAATAGATCATTTTTATTAATGCACACTGTCTATGGCACTCTTGTGGTTGTTATTCTTTTCTGTTTTAAATAGGCACAGTCACATATGTACACATACACAACACCTTTGACTTAGATAATTGAAACACATTGTCAAATTGTGAGTGTAATTAATTCAGTAAGAAGTGTTAATATGAGTAATAAAAGATGAGAATGGTTGTAACAAGTAATGCTGATTCTGAAGTAAAATACTTCCTATATCGACATGGAAATTTTGTAACTATTATTATTGAAATATCCTCATAGAATTCAGGAGAGAATGTCATACTTTCTTTGCCCGAAATGCAGATGTATTCCTAACATCCTCTCAGTTTTTAGTGTGGTATCAGGAAACATGTTTGCTCTTTTTTTTTAAAATTTTTTTATTTTTCTCAAAAGTTGCATTTTAATACATGTTATCAAACATAACAGAAAAAAACAAATTTTCAGAAGCTGTACACACTGTTCACTAAAAACATTTGTTGAGGCAAATAGAAAAAAATTGTTATAATTTTTCTAACTTTGCACAAAATTATAAGCAGATTACATTCTTCATATTGAACACCTTTATATGCACTTTCAATGAACAGTATGTGGATCAAAGACATGTTTGCTCTTTATGAAGGCATCTATGAGAGCAAAATAGGAATACCATGGCATAAAATGAGGCAGTTTTATTTGCCTACAGACATCTCCATATTTTATCCTTCCTATCCTCCAAATCCCAAAGGAATCCCAGAGTTAATTTCATGTGTTATAGGAAAATAGATACAAATTACAAAATGGTCTGTCCTTTCAGCCCATTCTGAAAGTTGATAAGAAATACTAAAGCATGGTACTTTCCCTAACTTACTCTTTCATCCCATTTACCAATTATAATTTTAAAATTATTTTAATATCTAAGGTCAAACAACTGCAACTTCTGGAAAAGAACAGATCCAGATGGTATACTGTGTTCATTTTCTATGGAAGCCATAACAAAGTAATACAGTCTGGGTGTTTTAAACACCCAAATTTTATTTTCTCAAAGTTCTAAGGCTAGAAATCCAAGATAAAGGTGTTTTCAGAGTTGATTTCTTCAGAAACTTCCTATTTGGCCTTATTTTGGTCACTCTTTCATGTGACTTTGTGAGGACACATGAAAAATATATACAATCACATTCTGCTATACTGGGAGTTAGGACTTCAACATATGAATGAAGGGCTGGGGAGGGTAGGGGACAAAGTTCAGCCTATTACATTTTTTTTTTCACTAATATAATGCAAGAATCTTTTGGCTACTTTATCTGTAAAGAAAAATCTGTTTCAAGTCCCATGTTTTTGAATTGCATCGATGTAAATATTTATGATTCAACATATGGTTGGCAAGTCAGAAATGCCTCAGGGAATTAAAAAAAGTGTTTTAGATATTCCAACATATTCAGTAGGTAATCCAGGCATACTGGGCAGACTGCTTGGCTTTTAAATCTACACTCATACTGAATAGAGACCAGGTATTTTTTCCCCAGTTTCTATTCTCCCTCCTCATCCCAACCAAGAAAGTATTGTTGGGGAGGGGATGGTTATTAATAGAAAAATCTAGAAGAAATTCCAGATTCTTATCCTAAAAACTTTTCCCACTTTCATCTAAAGCATATTTGTGTGTGTGTCTCTCTCTCTCTCTGTGTATAGTTTCTCAAAAATCTGTTATCACAGTGGGAATGACATAATCTGATTTTTTTTTATCATACAATGTCTCTCCTATGTGCATTTCAACAAATATCTGAGTTGTTACCCACCCCTTTCTACATGGTCTGTCTGTTTTGTCTGTCTGACTGGCTCTCCTTCCTTGATTTTCTAATTCCCTAATTCTCACATATAAGCAGATAGGATCAGCCTCAAGTAAACTGATTGCTAATGCAATTCATTTACCAATCATCTCTCTCTGATCACTCCAAGTCATCTAGGGAGGACAATGAAGTTAATGAGGACACAGAAAAGAAGCAAAGCAGGAAGAATAGTGACAAGAAACAAGGACAGGATTCGGAAGCATGGTTGAAGGGGACAAGCTGTGATCTCAGTCAGGGAACCCTGGGACACAAAAGGCAGAGGAAAACTGAAGGCTTCTCCATGTCACCTTAGTGCATTAGGATGCAGCTGATCACATTACCCAATTGGATTTCCTAACAAAATCTCAGTTGAAGCAAAAATGTTATCCTGAAGATAATATGTATATAACAATGATTATATGGCTTTAGTATGTTATTTCCTTGCTGTAGAGAAGAATATATTATTTATTTATAGAAGCAGCACCAGCCTCATACAGTTTGCACAGGTATGCAGGATAATTTACAAACAAAATATTACAATCTACCATTGTAGAAAGCATTAAGGTTGTAATGAGGAAGATACTTTTTCCTTTCTTTTTTAAAAGCAGAGTAAAAAGTGCCAACACACTGTCACTGGGGATAAATATATAGTTGCTTGCAGATCATGTTGCTCAGTAAATAGGTCCAATGCTATTAAGAAGGAATTATAGAAGGCACATTTGCTTTTGTGCTTGATGGCCAGAAGTGATTTTAATATATTCCTGAGTGTTGTCATCAGGCAAGCCAGAAACATGTGAATATAGTTTTAGTTGCTAATATTTTTTTTTTGCTGATGGAAATTATAAAGAGATTTTAACTATTTTAGGAATTATTAAATGAATTCTTGCTAGCTGGGGCTGGGAGAATTAATTATTTCAGGGGTGTTCACTAACAGGTCAATGTGAAAGTGGGATTTTATCTGTCAGGAGATGCCATACTCACTCAGATTGTCCAAATGGCACAGGTATTAAAGGAGCCTGGGACACCTGCCAAGGTCAGAAAGCAAAGCCTTGTGATAGGTCAACAAATACTCTAAAACATCTCTCATTATTCTGAACATTTTCCTAGTAAAATAAAACATACTAAAGCAGTGTAAGTCCTGAAATCAGCTTGGGAAATTATTAATTCCCTGATTTTAGGCACATTGCTTTATTTTTCTCTGCCTCAACATCTGTATCTTCAAGAATGAACATAACAATTAGCAACTACGTATCTACAAAGCACTTTGAAGGTCAAAAGAGATGATGTGGGCAACTTATAACACCAAGACCTTTAATACTTGGTAAATAAATACTATTCTTATTGTTACTGCTATGCTTAAAATCTGTGTCTCCTTTACTATACATGTTAGGAAAACCCTAAACTTAAGAGTATTGAGGAGAGAATAGACCTTGGCCTAGAATTTTGATGGCATTCATTGCAAAATAATGGGCCTGCCTGTAATTTGGAAAATCAAATTATATTTTCTGCATGGGAAATTTCTTAATGTTCTAATTCTCTCCAGTTCCTTTAACTTTTTAGGTATCAACTCAAGATATATTTAGTAGTCCTTTGGTTTGTCTTATTTTGCTTGTACCTTTGCTAATCAATACTATTGTTCCTATATAAATAAGGGTTTGTGGTATATTCCTTGGTTATTTTTTAAAATGTAAAGTCCATATGACCAGGTTGAGCCTCTTTTTTTCCCTTTTATCCAGTGTAATTCTTTTCTAAAATTAAATATCTATAACCTTTCTGTTTAAGAAGCAGGGTTCATGGGATGCAATTATAAAGCAATTTTATTTTTGTCTTCCAATATCTGTCTTCTTAAATTTATTCTCTGGCCTGGTTATTTTGTTGGCCTTTGATCAAATTTAAGGAAAATCCTATGATTTTAATGATCACTTTTAAGTAATAAAATAACTGGTAGTAATTAATTTGTCCCATCAAAACATTAAATGTCATTTGAAGGTAAAGCTTCTTTCTTTTTCTAGTTTTCTCACTGCAGACTGGCTAGTGGGCAGGCAGGGGGTTAGTGGAGATTCTGATGGGCTTGCTATTTCTTCCTCTTTTTTTTTTTTTGTGTGTGTGGTGCTGGGGATTGAATCCAGGGCCTTGTGCATGTGAGGCTCGCACTCTACCAACTGAGATATATCCCCAGCCCTCTTCCTTTTCTTGAACATTAATCCCTTGCACAGAGCAGTTTCAGACCACTAAGTTTGGAGCTGGGGAGGTAGAAGGGTAGAAGACAAGAATGTCTTGCTTGCCAAACATTATTTGGTAGTCTAGGGGCAAATGTGTCTCTGTTTGCCCTTAGCTGATTACTAACTCCTTTCTTTGGTCCAAGTCATCTGGTGGCACTTTCAGCTGCTTCCTACTTGTTCCTTTAGCAAACTCTCTTGGATGAGACCTGAGGTAAAGCTATACTAACACTCTTGTGGGTAGAATGCATGTTTCTCTCAAATTATTCTAGGAACACACATGACACCCAATGAAGCAATCTTCTTTCACTCCTGTTTTATAGCAGCCTGCCAGCCAGATTCTGGATCCTTGCATTACTTGGGAATCAGTTTCACTCTTAATGCAGTGTGTTTTCCAATCCACATGAGAAATATGTGAAACTTTTCAGGTGTTCTCGTTGGGCTCCTTTCTCTAGGTTGGGAAAAGTAGTCACAATAAATAAATTTCTTTTCCCAAAAAGTCCTCTTCCAAGGTCCAACTGCCTTCAATCCCTTTAAAAATCCTAGGTTTGGTTGTGGAGTTGAAGAAGAATAGCAGATTATCTTTTATTGGCTCTTAACTGGGGATACCATTCTCTTATTCTGGAAAATATGGTTATTATGTGAGTGTATCAAAGATAAGACGCTTTCTTTTATAGCTATGCACCATGTCCTATTCTTTATTCTTTTATATTATCTCTTAGAGAAGTACACATCTTAATATACAACATATATAGCATGTTCATGTTATGTATGCACAACTGTGGGTAAAAACACATAACAAAATTTACCCTTTTAACCATTTTGGAGTGTACAGTTCAGTAGTATTGAGCATATTCACATTGTTGTGAAACATGGACCACATTTCAATATCTAATTTTACATTGAACCAATCCAGTTTTTTCTGTAATTAAGGTTTTAAAAGGATTTTGATTAGAATATTGGTTTTAGAAACTTGCTCAAGCTGCTTCACAGAAGATAAACTAATATCAGGATAGGCACAACTAATAAGAAGATAGAATCTCATGAAAATTCAAGTTCAGTAGCTCAGTGCCATGCCTCATGGAGACTGAGATTATTGTTGGAAGGAGAAAAGAGCTCTTGAAACCTCAGCTCCATGAGTCTCCATTCCATAGCTACCTTATTAGTTAAGACTTTGGTGTTCCTAGCATGCCTGCTTCCTTTTGAACTCATTATCTATTTGGTTTTTTTTCTCTCCTTTATATATCATTTCTTAGTACATATTTTTGGTTTTCTTACAGTTTCTGGTTCATAATAAATTCTGCTTACTACCTTTATGGCCCAGGCAAACTGTTTATAACTCCAGCTCATCCTCACACACTGAAACACTTCATTTTCTTTGTATTGGTATTTCTTAAATTTTAATTTTCAAGAGATAAAATAGGATTGCCTTTGCCTATTTTCTCATAGTATGTGGGTACTTCCAGCTCAAGGACTGGCTTGAATCAAAATATAGCTATATATGGTTGCCCCTGCTACATATGAGCAGAGACTTGGGGAAGATGGTTCCTGAGAAGGAGCCCTGTGTATGGCAGGCAATATAATTAATTTCATGTATTTAATAAAAAAAATTATTTTTTTGTGTATGCTTAAATAGGAATGAGTATTTTTCTCTGTATTCATGTGTGCATTCTTTGACAGAGAACAAGATTTTTTTTTAATATTTTATTTAGTTATAGATGAACACAATACCTTTATTTATTTTATGTGGTGCTGAGGATCGAACCCAGTGCCTCACACATACGAGGCAAGTGCTCTACCACTGAGCCACAACCCCAGCCCCGAGAACAAGATATTTTTAATAGTAGAAGGATGCTAATAAATATTCTCTGAGACCAAATGATTCAAAAGGGGCTTCTGAGTTTCTGATTTTAGCAGATTTTTTTTGGAGGGTGAGTAGGCCATTTCCTGATTGGGTTTTCCAGAAGTAAACCCTGAGACAAGGATGCTATTGCAAATAATTTTCAGGGGAATGATAATAAGAAACACTGTTAAGAGTGCATTTGGGGTTGGTTTCCACAGTGGCTCATTCCACTATTTAACTCTGGGAAATGTAGAATTATCAGAGTTATCTCACACAAAACCCAAGGAAGCTGCATATTTATATGCCAAATCCTGTCTATCATTGGTTGAGGAATGCTTCTGGAAATATGAATTTGGCACTTCTGGCTTTCCCTGTATGAAGATTAAAGCTTCATGCCCAGTATTAAAAAAGCCCTCAAGCTAGTAGTCACAGAGTCAGTATCCTTAATATGGTTTGGGGAGATCAGAGGAGTTGTCAGCAGGGTACTGACACCATTTACTCCAATGCACTTTCCAACTTCCCATTCAATTCTTTCTTGAATGAAGCCCAATTTTATCTAGGTATTCACCCCTTAGAATATGTGACCCTATCTAAAGATCTAGAGTAAATCTTTTTTTTTTTCATTTTTTGGTACTGGGAATTGAACCCACAGGTGCTTTACCATTGAGCTACATCCTCAGCACTTTATTATTATTATTATTTTTTAATTTTGAGACAGGGTCTCACTGTGTTGCTTAGAGCCTTGTTAAGTTGGCTTGTCAAGCTGGCTTTAGATACGCAATCCTCCTGCCTCAGCCTCCTGTGCCACTGGGATTACAGACATGCACCAACGTGCCCAGCCAGAGTAATCTTGATTTAATCTTAGCCAGTCATAGAGAGTTTACTTCCTTTGGTGTAGTTGTGGGCATGCAGTACAATCAGGCATGAGATGTGAGATGAGATGAGATCTGTGGAGGCCATCTGAGAAAAGCCTCTTCATTCTTAGGAAGAGACAAGAAAAGGCAGCATTTTATTTCACACTAGACCTGCCACATATTAAATGTGTCTCTTAGAGATGTGAATTCCATTGTGGTACCATGAGCCCTGATTTAACCAACCCCAAAGATGCCCTACCTGGGGATTTTTCCTTTTGAGAGATTACTTTTCCTGATTATATAAATCATTTTGAGTAAGATTTATCATTACCTGCAGCTAGAGACATCATAGTTGGTACAAGGATGAAGTGTAAGAACCAGATGAGAAAGCACATTTCTTGAAGTTTACAAAAATAATTATTAAAAAATGATAGGATAATGTCAACATGTTGTAATAACTCTAACTCCCCTTGTACAACACTTATACCCATCTTTTAATACCAATAACATTCAAGGGATTTTGATGACAATTGAGCAGTAGTTCTAGAACAGCAATTTATTCCATCTTGACCTTGATTACATGTTTTCCAATATTCTGTCATTAAATAGGGAGGATGCACCAAACAATTGTTCTGCATATGGAGGTGCAATGGCTGTCCTGAAGAAAAGCACATGTTGAGCACTGGTTGAGGTACCATCTGAACTAACCACTTTTTCCTGAATATTGTTTTTATCTGAAAGAAATACTGACAATTAAAATAATGGCTGTCCAGATTTTAGTGTTTGGCAGACACTTTACCAAAAGTGAGCAAAATGAACCTATTATTTCAAAGAAAATGACTGGCAATATTTGTTACTAGTGGTAAAATTCAAGCTTTCAAGAAAAAAAAACCTGATTTTGGGAAAACTTTTATCTGCCAAAGTGACAGCTGCCAAATACTTAAAAACTCTTTTGATGAGATAAGAGGTAATGTTAACAAAGGGAATTTGTTGATATTATATAATAAGGATGTGTCAGCATTTGGAATATCTGCAAAACTCAGTGAGGCAATGTTGTTCAAATGAGTGATGCATGATATTACAAAATCATGCACAGGTAGAAGATCTACACATATAAAAGATAGCCAAATAGATTTTAATATAGCAGATTGTAAAGAAGTTTACAATATTGTTTTATGTTCCACATTGCAACTAATTTTTAAAGCTACCATTTGTTGAATTTTGTTATATAGTATCAAAAAAGAATAGCCATAATTATCTGAAAAGATTCTTAAAATATTCCTCTTTTTCTAACCACATATCTGGGTAAGGCCAAATTTTCTTTATATACTGCAACTAAAATAGCATATCACAACAGATTGAATGCACAAGCAGATATGAGTCCAGCTGTCTTCTATTAAGCCAGGCATTGAAGAGACTTGTAAAAAATGTAAAATAACACCATTATTCTCACTATTCTTCTTTTTTAAAATGTCAGATTTTTCAGAAATGTGTAGTTTGTGTTAACATGTAATGGGGTTATTAATTTTTATATAAATAGTTTAACCTTTCTAATAGAACAAATATTGGTAAATAAAACCCATATAAACAAAAGTTTTTGGGGGGTCTGCAATAATTTTTAAGAGTTTATACAGACATCTTATGACAAAAAAATAGAACTCTTTATGGAGGACATAGAGGAGAGAGTTGAGAAGTTGCAGGTGAGTGGAGGAAAGGAAAAGAGACATGAAGAGTCCTACAGTAATGAAGGTTCAGAGCATCATGGATAATATAATCCAAGAGACCTGGGTTGGTGACTGACACAAACAGAATTGAAGGGCAAATCACTGGAGTCAATGGTCTTGAAATAAAGAATAGTAGAGAGGTTGGGAGATTAATTAAAAGAAGGAGTGGCAGGAAATTCCTAGAAGCCCAGGAGTTCTCGTTTCCTTTTGAACTCTATAGATAGAGGAATGGGGGTCAATGGAAGGGAAGAGTAGATCTGGGGTGATGTTTTAATATATACTACATTATCAGATTCTTAATGTTGACTAAATCAATAAGAATCAAAGCAAAAGTAAAACATAACTTGGAAAGGTATTCAGAAATGAGCACATTTGATGTTTTTATGTTGAGGGGATTCAGACTTGATGAAGTTTTTGGCTCTTTCAAAACTGAGTGATGGGGTTTGGCTCTTTTCAAAACCAGGCGCAGTGCACATGCCTATAATCCCAGTGGCTCAGGAGGCTGAGGCAGGAGGATTGTGAGTTCAAAGCCAGCCTCAGTAACTTATTGAGGCCTTATGCAACATCGTGAGACTCTGTTTTTAAATAAAAAGAGCTGAGGATGAACAAAAACTAGAGTGATGGGAGACCTCCAGAATGAAGAACATCATTTATCAAAATGGAAAATCATCTAAGACTTCTGGATTCAGAATCCACAATGTCTGGCTCAAGCCTTGGTATTGTACAAGGATTTTTGTGGATATGGCATCCTTGCTGCTTAAGTACCAAGCCTTACCTATTTGACATTTATACTTCAAAACATAGACTCTTCCTTGGAAGAAATCTTGTTAATCATTTGCTAATAGAAAAAGAATGATGAGTTAAAGTAAATACGTAATTCAAGCAGGCAATAATTATTTAATGTCAGTATGTAAAGGAAATGATCAGTGTCAAAATACTCTGAAGGAATTAGACAAAGAACTTTTCTGATGTTTCTGGAACACATTACATACATAAAAACTAATTTAATATGATTATACATCTTTGAGAAGGGATGTGGTTAAAACCACTACCACAACCCAAACCAAAAGGAAGATAAATTTGAATCAACTTTCAACAATAGTACTTATTCTAAAACCAGCTGGGAAATTGAGGGACGACTATTAGTACATTACTGAGAAAGGGAGGGAAGATGCCAGAGGATCAGAGATTTATGAATGCTTCTTCTTTTTTCAGACCTCCTGTAACTTTGCTCATTTTATTCAACAACTTCTAAAGTACTTTTTGCTTCACATTTTACAGATGAAGAAACCAAAACTCAAGAAAAGTTTAGTTACATTGCCTGAGATTAAAGATCTAAAAGTTTTCACAACTGAGATTCAAAACCAGACATCATGGTCTTCAAAGGTCATTTTTTGTGGTTTCTTAGAAACTCTCAGGTCAGATCCTATAAAAAGCATGCCCATTAACTACAGAGGAATATAAAAGAACACATTGCTACAACTATTTTATATCACCAGCTTAGTCTTAGTGTTCATTTTTTATTGTTCCTTCAAACAGCTGAGAGATAAGAGAGTATTCTTTAGGAAAATAAACACAGTTTTGGGGAATTTTAGAGACACCCTATAAGTCAATAATACAATTGTTGCTTACTCGTTTGTACATTGAACCAAATCTCAGATGTGGTATTAGGTCAGAAAACTAATTTTGCTGCCTAAAAATAGGTGAAGTATATAAATTCTCTACGTTTCACCTTTCTAACTATTAAGCAAGGAGATATATCACCCCTGTCACAAGAGTCATGTTCAGTGTGGGCTTCAAAGGAAAACTCCTCTTCAATGGCTTGGAGCTCTGTGGAATAAAGCATATACACCTAATGTTGCATTGTTAGCTCAATAGTTGTCATGATTATCATTCTTGAATGCATCATTTTGAGGGTAGGTCAAACTTCTTAACCATTTACCTGATTTTCTGTCATCAGATGAGCAGCTTTCTCCTCTGTTCTCAAAATTGCCCAATCCATAGTATCCTATTCTCTTTTGTTCTTGTAAAGTTCCCACAATTTGCCTAAGTCAGCTTTTAAAATTCAAAACTAAACAATGGGTACTACATGAGTTAGACAACTTCTTTAAGTTTTAGTTTTCCTTTCTAAAAACTGGGAATAAAATGCTATCTCCTACAAGAAACAGAAGTAAATGAGGTAATTAATGCTTGTACAGCCATCAGCCTGGGCTGGAGGTATAGCTCAGTGGTACAGTACTTGCCTAGTATGTATGAGGCCATGAGTTCCATTCCTGTAACTTAAGAAAAAAGCTTTTAGTGCAATGCCTGGATCAACAAATGAAATTATTATTATTGCTATTAACACTAATCATATTATAAAGCAAGCCAAATTTTAAGCCATTTAAACTTTTAGTTTTGTGAAGTTTACTCTTTAAAGAAACATTTTGTCATGCTTCCAAAAATAATTTGAAAAAAACCATTAAAAATCGTATTCAAAATAAGCTTTTAACAAGAACAAAAATCAAAAGCCTGACAAAGTGAACTGCCTCAGAAATATAACCAGTCAAAGCCACAGCTAACTCTCCCCATAGTTATTGGAATCCCTTTCCCATCAGAGGAATGCTGGAAATGTTTGTTTTGGGGAACTTAACATCGCTCCAAATCCTTTGCTCTGCTGCATTCCTTCTTCTTTTCTAATTTCTACTCTCTTCTCTTCTCTCTTGACTCTCATCACTCCTATTCAGTCTAAATAGGACTCTAGTCCCTTTGAACACTCATTTCATGGTGTGTCATTGTACTTACAGAATGTTCCTTCTATTATCAGTTCTTAATCCACCAAAAGTAAATTGTTTTTCCTGAAACTCTCCCTATACAATACACTTTCTCTCCCTACTCATTCATGATTGAGTGTCAAATCTCCCCTCAGAGAAGATTCTGCTCTTCACTGCTGTACATTTTTGTAGTCTTGTACCTATTCCTCTGGAGCTCATGTCATCTAGTTACCTGACGTTATAGTTTTCTTGATGCCGCCCTTACTGGTCTCATTATCTATACTATCATTCATTGAACACCTGATACCTGGCTCACAACATTATATTCTACCTTTCTATCATTGTGGGTAGAGCTAACAATGCAGACCTATAAGACAAACATAGAGACCTTCCTATTGTGACCTCCTCTACTCAATAAACTTCACTTTCATGACACTTAGCCACCTACTCTCAAGAAAATACCCTGAAACTTGTCACTACTTAGAGTTATTTCTCTTCTGAAATCTTAAAAAATATTGTACACCTCATCTAACTTATCACCCTACCATCTCTTCATTCACTTTGTAAACACCTCTACCTACTATTGCACATCTTAGAATATAGAAACTAACTTCTTCAGCTTCTGCAACCATAGTTTTTTTCACATGTTTTGCATGAAAACTTATCCTATTTTAAAAGAATGTCTACCTTCTTTTAGCTAAAACTAGGCCTTTTCTAAGCCATACTCTAGATCCCATTGACATCTGACTTCTTAGGTATTATATTTTCTAATGTTTACCTGCTCTGCTATGTACCATCGTATAAACTAAACAAAATCACCAAACCCATTCTTTTTTAAAGGTTTTTAAAAATATGAACACATTATCTTTATTTTATTTGTCTTTATGTGGTGCTAAGGATCGAACCCAGTGCCTCACACATGTGAGGCAAGCACTCTACCACTGAGCCACAATCCCAGCCCCCCAAACCCATTCTTGACAGTCTGTTTCCTTTTGGTCACTATACTATCTCTTTCCTCCCTCTCATTGGCAAACTTCATGATAGTGATATTTGTGTCTAGTTTCTTTACTCCCTATATCCCATTAACTCTACAATTCACTAAGACATTTAAAGTGGTCATACCTAGAGTTGATTCTGAGCTTATAGGCAATGGAGATAGGACAGTGGAAATAGGGACTTATTCTGTTTTTAATCCTTCACCAAAGGAAATTTATGCTCAAAAAGAGAGAAGAACATTTTTGTCTTTAAATTTCAAAAGGATGTTATTAATTTGACACTTCATAGTAGAGACATTTACCAATATTATAGGCATTATTTTACAGAATATGAAGAAATATGCATTTATTTCCATTGTTTCAATCAACAACTGGACAGCATTGAGTGTAAGCACATCTTTGTGTTGTTGAGAGGGAAAGCTGTACATAACTACCATTATCAGAGGTGCAGGTGGAAAATTATTTGGAAAATGGATGTCAAATATGTATATAAAGTTTCCTCCCCTTCTGATAAGAATTAGAGTACTAGTAGAAAGAAAAGAAAATTCCTCAATAAAACAGAAAATCTTTTTTTGTGGGGAGGTAACCAGAGATTGACTGAGCCACACCCCCAGCCCTATTTTGTATTTTATTTAGAGATAAGGTCTCACTGAGTTGCTTAGTGCCTCGCTTTTGCTGAGACTGGCTTTGAACTTGTGATCTTTCTGTCTTAGCCTTCTGAGCTGCTGGGATTACAGGCATGTGTCACCCTCCTGGCAAAACAGAAAATCTTAAATCTATAAAATTTCTAAGAACGTGGGAAACATACTAGAGAAAAATTAAGGGGAAATGTTATCAGTTACCTGAAGTTTAATTTCTAATAACAATTATTCATTTGTACAGTGAAAGTAAAACAGGACTTATTTAACAAGAAACTCCAATATTTAGGTTTTCAAAAATAGTGAATAGTACATGGTTCCTTATATTTAAGAGATTGAAGTTTTAAATATTGGAAGTTGTAAATGGAGGTAGCTAATGTCTAGGAGGAAAGATTGGCTGGGTATAGCCATGACCTTGCTGAGAAATATGTTTTGGGTAAATGCACACAAGAGGGAGACAGGCAGGGCTGGGGCTGTAGCTCAGTGGTAGAGCACTTGCCTCGCATGCATGAGGCCCTGGGTTTGATCCTCAGCACCACATACAAAACAATAAAATAAAGATTAAAAAAAAAGAGGGAGACAGGCACCAGGATACAAACTGATTAGGATCCCATGAGAAATAACTGTCAGAGAACTTATGCTATGTGCATCTTTACCTATAGTCAGTACATAACCCAAAGTTTGCTTTGATAAGAAATAATTCCCTGAAAATCTCACAGCTAAAATAGATGAGCAAATCTTCCTATTTGATAAATTGCTTTATTACTGGGATCAGGATATTTGAAGTCCCCTGTCAAACACTTTCTTTGACAGGGCTGAGTACTCATTGTTGAAATTTCACATGTATTCATCATTTCTATTTATACTTCATTGATACATTCTGTAAATACTTTGTTTGCATCTCTCAGTACCACAGTTTATGTTGCAGTTTTGGCACACTGACATATTCTTGAATGGCCTAGGGCAGTGGTTCTCAATGTTGGATGCACATTAGAGTCACCTGGGGAGATTTTAAATATATCAATTTAATCAATTAAATCAGAAGCCTTGGGATTGGGGCTCAGGCATTGGCAGGTTTCACAAACTCCCCAGGTAATATTAATGTGTAGTCAGAGTTAGGACCACTGGACTAGTGCCTTGGAAAAGGCTGTTTATTTCAGCTTTTTAATCTGTTTTCCCCTTTCCAGATTGACTAAGCTACACAATTATGTAGTAGTACCTTTATGTGTTTATCTTTAGAAGGCAGTCTATTTCTATATTTCCAAGTTCTTGGGGCTCTCTCTTTGTAGCCTTAAAGAGCAGTAAGAAATAAATAAATGCTATACTTGAACATGATTTAGTTATGCCAAGTTAGAGCTTTATATTGCTTCTTCTCAATATTTGAATGTGAAATGTTATTCAACCTTGATTGAACTGTATAATCAACTGAGGAATTCTAAAAAATAGTGATATTCTGGTAGAATCCTATCCAAAGAAATTATGATGAAATTGGTGTGGGGAATAGCTGGGACATTGAGATTTAAAACAAATCTCCCTGGGCTGGGGTTGTGGCTCAGTGGTAGAGCACTTGCCTAGCATGTGTGAGGCACTGGGTTCAATTCTCAGCACCACATATAAAAAAATAAAGTCCATTGACAACTAAAAAAATATTAAAAAAATAAAATAAAATAAAACAAATCTCCCCAGATTATACTAAAATAAGAGTCTTAGGAGATAAATTTTATAAATATTTTAAGATAGGTAATACATGTTAGATAAATGATACATTGATCCATGGTCAAACTAAGGCAGCCAGTCAACCTTGACTGTACATGGGTATTGTTTAGGATCAGGGAGCTTTTAAAAATACCAATGCCTATGCCCTAGCAATTATGGTGTTATTAGTTTGGGGTACAGCCTGGATTTCAGGGCTCTTAATGTCTTCACTGGTGATTCTGGTATGTAGCAAAATTTGAGAACCACAGTTGAGTTCAGCCTACCAAACACCAATCTATTTAGTCGATTTTAATAGATTCAGTCATATTAAGGATGTTTTAATGCATTTGCATGTGAATTTCAACCAATAAAGCACTCAAAAACTGAATCTATCATAGTATATTCTTGCTTCCTCCTCCTATGTACTTCAGAATAAAAGGTCTAAACTGTGAAAACTGAATATGGCATAGAGCTCTACATTTTATTATTTTGAGTCCCTTGCTGTTCAAATGTCTGTGAATTTTTGCTTTCTTTGGCCTTATTATTTTATCTTGTGTTTGAATATGAGTTTATAGTCACATTCCCAATGTCTTTAACTTTTGCTGACCATTCCCCACCCCCCACATCTTTCCAGATTTCATTTGGATACCAATGATCTTTCCAGACTTCAAGGGAACTTACGTAGGTGACTGCCTATTAAATTCCCACTAACCTGGATTTTGTAGAACCCAGTGGGCACTTGGGTACAGGGGAACACAGGTTTGATGTTAGGCCTCATTTTAGCCTCTCTTTTGAAGAAAAGAAAAGCAGCAATACACCAGTGCTGAGGCAAATCTTTCAGAGACTGCTTCTTACTTTAAAAAGGTCTCTTTTGAAAGAAATAACCATGTATTTAACTAGTGACAATGGAGTGGAGGAGAGAATATTGATTTTTTGAACCAACATACAGTTAGTTTTTATTACAGCTCAACAAAATTGCCAATATCCTTTTTAAAGAAAGCATTTCAATAAACTTGACATCCTTGGCAGAGAAACAGCAAGGCTTTCATTTGCAAGCAGTTGCCACTGGGGGTCACCATTACAATTGCTAAGTTTTGCCTGCTGTTCTGGAGTAGCAGCTGCAACTTGTCTAAACTGAGGGGGAAGATGGGGGAAGGACTAATGTCTTTCAAACAGCTTTTTTTCCTTAGTGTCTCAGGGAGGCATTGTTCAGATATTAAGATAAATATTTGTGTTTTGTGGGTAGGATACTCATCTGTGGCAAAAAGGGATTCAATAAATTGTCTTGTCTGTATAATAAATAAAACAATTCTTCATGGTTATAGCTCATCTCTGAGGTCTGTGTCATCCTTCAGAGAGGGTGATCAATATGCACTTTTCTGCCCTTTTGAATTTTTCAAAAACTTAACTAGGATTTGTATGCAATGTGTTTTTAAATCACTCAGCCTTGTTTATTTTATGAGTACCAACCCTTACTGTCTTATGTTATTAGTCAGTACATTATTTCTTTCCAGAAAATCCCTTCAGCTGTTTGCTTCTTACATATTAAATCACTACCGTTGTCATTACATCAGGGAAATCTGGTAAAGAACCAAACCAACGCCAGAGTCCCCTAAAGTGTGAGTCATCGTAGGACAAATAGGGCTTTTGGAACAGGTGAGGATATATAAGTGTAAATTCTGCAATACAGATGCTCAGGTTAAGTATCCAGGCAGAGAGGGTGCAGTGACAGCAGATGGCACTCCTGACTGTCTTCAGCAGGCCAACTTAACAATAGGGTGGACTCCACTTATATTTCACTTTGCCGAAGTAAACCTTTTCTTTCTATATAACTCTCCTGACCTTCATTGTTCACTCAGTACATTTAATAAATATTTGCCAAGTATTCCCATGGTAGGAACCATTGCTAAAAGAATACATATGACATACTGCTCTCAAGGCCAGATTCCTGAGTTGTGACCTATGCACATAAAGCCTTCCACTCAGAAGTTCTTTCTCAACTTGTCATTGTATTAAAAGTCTTAATAATTTTGAAATAAGGGTTCCTGCATTTTCATTTTACTTTAGTATTCAAAGTAAAAAGCCCTTAAGGGGTTCACACCACATGGGGTGACAAAAATAAAGTATAATAGGTAATATAATGCTAAGATTAGAGATTTGGTCTATTAGCTTTATGAACAAAATATTATAGAAAGAGTATTATTCTGTCTGCAGGGAAATGAAGAGAATTTAGGAGGGTTTTATTCATAATTCACATATTATCAAGTCCTTCCTATGTGCAAAGCAGTGTGCTAAATGATTCAGAGGATTCAAATATGATTTGGCCGTGAATCCTATCATCCATCTCAAGTTAACTCACTGTATGAAAAGCATATAGAGAGCAGAATGGGTTTGATATGATTAGATAGAATATAAGACTAGGATGGCATGTTTGTGTGAATGATATGTTTTTGCTACTTTCAATGCTTTGTTTTTCTCATCTGTCCCATGCAGTTATGCTAACTTAATCCTTTTTTTACACACCCCATTGAAAATGCCCCTAATCAAATATACTCAGGATCCTCATTACCTCTTAAGATAAATTCTAAACCTCTTAGCATGATATTCAAGATACCTTGCAATATGGTGTTAGTCTTTGTTGTTGTTTGTTTGGTATCAGGGATTTGAACACAAGGTGCTTAACCACTGAGCCATATCCCCAGTACTCCCTTTTTTAAAATTTCGAGACAGGGTCTCGCTAAGTTCTTAGAGCCTGTTTAAGTCCTGAGACTGGCTTTGAACTTGAGATACTCCTTCCTCAGCCTCTTGAGCCACTGGGATTACAGGTGTGTGTCTCTGCCCAGAGATAGCCTTCATTTTTAACCTCAATCCTTATTATTCTCCTATGTGATTAACTTTGGCCAAATTGAGCCAACTGAAATGTTAATGTATTAATTGTCTATTGCTGTGTAACAGATGTATTCCAAACTTAGAAGCTTTAAACAATAGACATTTATTATCTCATGGTTTCTGTGAGTTAGGAATCTAGGAGCAGCTTAGTTAAGCAGTTCAATACTTGACTTTATAAAAGCAAAAGAAGCTGGAGAGAGAGGCTGATCATATAAAGGCAAGGAAAACCAAAGCATATCATAGACATAAATGTAGTGGTATTTCTAGGGAAAGGAACAGAAATACTATAGAACCCTCACACCTCTTGATTGAGTTGGATGATCAACTTGGTTAAAAAAAAAATCCCTGCCCTCCTGAAATTCTGAATTAAGACAAGGGGATCACAGAATGGGTGATGGAGAAATGAGGGCTAGGGAGTTATTTTTCTCACTGTTGGAATATTTGGATGTTTGTAGTTATTGCTAGCTTAAAACCATTCTGGCTTTTATTCACTACTGTGTATGGGGTATGTTCATCATAGTTAAATATACCGTTTACCTATTAAGTGTAGAATGATGAAAATTAGCACCTGGATAGGATAGTGATAGAACTCGTGGAGAAATGGATATCCCCTGGGAATCATGGGCTCTGAAACCAAAAACAACTTTTGCCTTAGTCACCAAATCACTTCTCTCATACGAGTGGCTTTTTCTCTTATAGAGTAAAGCAGAGACCATATTTGCAGTTGTTCAGAGGATAGTTCGGATATATTGAGGAGGGATAATATTTAAGGTTGTATGCCTAGAAGACTCTCATCTTCCTGGCAGCAAGTAAATTTTGGTACTATGTGTATACTTCTGCCATTATAAAATATTTGACCAGATCCCAAAACCACAGGCATGTCATTAGAGACTTTCTTTATGTTAACACGATCCATTATTCAACCACTTGTTAAACTATGAACACATTTAATATGCTAGTAATCTGTAATTTCTCCGTCTGAGCCATAAACATCTGGGTTTTTTTTTTGGTGTGTGTATTTTTTCTTTCTTTCTTTCTTTTTTTTTTTTTTTTTTTTTTTTTTTTTTTTTTTTTTTTTTTTTTTTTTTTTTTTTTTTTTTTGATACTGGTCAACCAAATCCAGAGGACGAGTGAGAATAAAAGTGCAAAGAGGGGTTGGAGAACAACACTATCCATTTACACAAAGGGCACTTGGGATTATGGACTATCTCTATCCTTTATCTTGACAGTCTGTCTCTATATTTAATGGTTGTCCTGGGATATGGGACAAACTTGTCATCATGGGGTTAGAAGTGAAAGCTCGTTTTCTAAAGAGGTGGCTTTCAAGCCTGAACCTATTGCATAATGTCCTGTAACAAATTATGTTTGGTCCTACCCTAGTTAGAACTCTGGGAATTGAGTTAATTTGGTGTGGATTAGGATGATGTGGTTACAAGGCCAAAGGAATCATAAAGGACATCCTATGTAACCTGTGTCCGGATTCCCTTTAAAAGGAGCTGCTGTCACATTGTCATGTACATAAGCCCATACTTATACAATATGTTCAGTGATAAATTTTTTTTATTGTGCAGAAATTTTGTCATATATTGAACTGAACTCCATCTTCCTATAGTTTCTTCTCATTATACCTTCAGGGTCATAGTGAGAAAATCAAATCTCTCACAAAATAGTTTTTAATTTTTAAAAAAGATTTCATAATCATGATTCCTGAACACAAGTCAGCCAATATATCTGTATATATCTATACCATTTATTGGTTTTTTTTTTGTTGTTGTTGTTTTTGTGGGTTTTTTTTTTTTGATACTGGGAATTTAACCCAAAGACACTTTATCACTGAGCCATATCCCTAATCCTTTTTATTTTTTATTTTGAGATATGTTCTCATGATGTTGCTAAGGACCACACCAAGTTGCTGAGGCTGACCTCAAACTTGCACTCCTCATGCCTCGGCCTCCTGAGCTGCTGTGATTATGGATGCATGTCACCATATCCAGCTATCTGTATCCTTTTGATGAACCAGTGAATAGATCTAAAGCTTTTAACTTCTAAACTAACCCTGCATAAGATGTTAGACTTAAATTCCCCTGATTCCATCCTAGTCTCCTATAGTCTATCTTTAACACCTAGAATGAAGTTTAAAAAATTAAAGTCATATCATGACATTTCTCTGTTTAAAATTTAATTACGTTTATATTTCATGTAGATCGCAATACAAGGTCCTCACAAAGGCTTCTCAGTTGATCATCCCTTATTACCTATGTGTTGTTCTTTCCTACCGCTGGCCCTGCTGCATCTACACTAACTTCCATGCTGTCTCTGGAATATGTCTCCATGTCAGGGTCTTGACTTTTTAACATTCTTCCATATATCTGTTTGGCTTATACCCTACTGCCTTTAAGTCTTTTCTTAGCTCTTATCATTACAATGATGTCCACCCTTTCTATCCTATCTCATATTGTACAAGATATCACTTTCTTCCTATATTTCAGATCTCTGCCATTTTCCTTCCATACACTAATACATTCAACAGACCACTGTTTTAAAATGTAGCTTCTCTGTGAAATCATCTGAGAATCTTGTTAAAATGCAGATTTTAACACAACAGTTTAGTGTAGTCCTTGATATCTGTTTCTAAAAAATTTGCAGATGATACTGATGCTGCTGGTCCATGGACCACACTCAGAGTAGAAAGATTCCAGAATAAAGGAGAGATCTATAAATGTTTTTTTCCTTTCTCATCCTTCTTTCCCATTTCCCCTGATTTCATCTGATTATTTAAGGTCTGAAGATACAAGTTCATTTAAAGTGGCTCTCAGCTGGGCGTGGTGGTACACGCCTGTAATTCCAGCACTTTGGGAGGCTGAGAAAGGAGAAGCGAGTTCAAAGCCAGCCTCAGTAATAACAAGGCACTAAGCAACTCAGTGAGACCCTGTCTCTACATAAAACACAAAATAGGGCTGGGGATGTGGCTCAGTGGTCGAGTACCCCTGAGTTCAATCCCTGGCACACACACACAAAGTGGCTCTCACATTTTAGGCTTCAAGTCTCTTAATGAATTTCATTCTACTCTTTCCAACTTGCTAATGTTCATTGATAGAAAAGTTGAAAGTAACATAATAATAGAGAAATTTTCCTTTCTCACTTGAAGCCTAATAATAGAGACTTAAAAATTTCTAAGGACTTAGAAATTTTTTTGTTATAATTTCTCTCATGCCTCAGTCATTGCAGACTTGGTTTTCTGGTCCAATTTTCACATGTATATTCTATTCTTGGTGATTCTCAATGACTACATCCTTTTAAAATTGACATAATCAGGAAATGTACTTTGTGAAGTTAAAGGACATACCTCCTAATAAATTCATAGATAAGAAAGAAAATATTTTGGACAAATTAGTAAGGGGCATAGAATTCTGATTTATTTTGAGGTTCTTCATATACATTCCACACACAAACACACAGAAACTCTCTCTCTCTCTCTCTTACCAAAAAAAGAAAAAGAGTTTCAATGAAAGGAAAATTGAGAGGAATCATCTGTGAACTATTTCCCTGGAATTTTTCCTTCTTTTGATAGTTTATACAAAACCAGATATCTTGCTCAGGTTCTTTGATTATGAAGATTCTCTGAGATTCATTAGCATATCTGTTAGTTTATGGATTAAAGATCTGAAAGTCATATTAGTATGATAATAAATCCAATTCAATTCTAGTTCACAAATATTTTTAGAAATCCTACTCTGTGCCAATTGCTGCATAGCTAGCATTGCAGAGGTTTACATGAGTCAGGGGCCTAATAATCTATTGGGGAAGAAGACATGCAAAAGAAATACAGTATAGTATAAAAGGTACAAAAGTTATAGAGCTAGTCAACAGGGAGCAGGTACTATATAGGCTTATGTGGGGGAAGAGATCAGGAAGCCTCATTTTTTTATTTGAAAAGAATGAGAGTGAGCCTTGTTATTATAATTCATTGTAGCCATGTAGACTAGGAAGACTAGAATTGTACCCTCATGTATGACCGGATAATTCTCTTCTCTGGGAATTTCATAAGGAAATTATGCTCATGAGAACACAACATGAAGAACATCAAAGAATCACTCTTTTATTCATTGGATAAGTGTTTGCCTTTCAAAAGCTGGCCTGCATATGTGGTGCGGGAATATGTGTCTGTCATTTCTCTCTTAATCCTCAGAACTTCAGACTGTCTAAATGGATGAGATCTCTTGATTGTTTGAATGCTCCAGTGGGAGAAAAAAAAAACCTTAAGCTTTCTCAAACAGCTCGTAGTAAGAGGAGGTAATGGAGAGAATGAGACAGCACTGCTCTTGTTTCTTATAGGAGAGTGCCAGAGGAAAAAAAAGGAAGAGAGGAAGAAACCTGAAATCATGTCTTACTTATCCCCTTAAAGGAAGTAAGTAGAAAAACAGATTGCATTTAAACAATTGACTCTGATCTCATAGTAGATTGTTTATAAATTTGTTCACAAAAATCCCTTAATCTATAGCCTGACTTTGCCACTCATTGAATTAAGAGGTAGAGTTCATTTCTCCATCCCTTAAATATGGACTGGCCTTGTAACTTGCTTTGACTGATACAATGTGGCTGAAGGGCCATATACAAATTCTAGAGCCAATCAAAGCCTCAAGAGACTTTGTAGTTCCTGCTCCCCTCTAATTGGAGCCCTGAGATGGCCATGTGAAGAAGTCAGACTAGCCTCCTTATAGATGACAGGCCTCTTGGAAGAGAGGCCCCAGCTGACAGTCAGCATGAACTCTTTGAAAAAGAATTCTGTAAAGTATAGCTTAAGGGGATCTTTTCTTACTTGCTTATTCTGTTTAAATCTCAGTTTTTTGGTTTCTTTTTGTTTTACCTCTTTCATGAGTTTGATATTTCAGGTATTCTCTGATTTCTAACTCTCTATCTCAGCAAAGTGAACCTTCTTTCTCATTTGACTCTCATCGCCATCTGGGGCTTGGACTTGTTCACAGTTTATTCCACAATGGGTCAGGTCCCCATTCAACTCTGAGGTCCAGGACAAACCACAACCTACAATACCTCTTCCCCTCACCAGATAAAGGAGATAACACACAGAAAATTCTCTGTACTCACAATGATGACTTATAGTTATCTTCTTTCCTCAGGAGTCTCTCACATTGGTATTAAAATTACATGGTCATTTTAGATTTCTGGGAGAACAAAATCCTGGTTCTGTCCTATTTGATATAGAAAGAAGGTATATAATTAGTAAATAAAGCTTTCTAAATATTGCTTATTTTGTGGTGATTTATGTAAGAATATGGGTCAAGACTCATTTCTATTTCAGGCTCTTTGAATTTATTTTCTTGTTCTTCATTTGATTTTTATCCTTCAATCATATATGTATTCAAATATGACCTCTACAAAGAACCATAACCTCTAACTACCCTGTTAATCTCTGGCCTTTTAAGCAGACTAATTTTTTAATAGATCTTCGCAATGTGTGATCCTTTGTTATAGTTTTATTTGTATACCACAAGGATAGAATCTTTGTCTTGTTTGTTGCTATATATAGGACCTATCAAAGTACATAGAGCATAATAGGCACTCAATAAATATATATGAAGTAAATAAATATTAGACTCTCCCATGTTTATATCATCTATAATTTTGCTAATTTTTTCTGTGACTCAAGTCATAGGTAATACTGTTGAGCAGCATATAGCAAAGGAAATAATTCTATGACATACTGTTAGAGACAAGCCACGCCACTGAATGAGAATAACACTTATAGGCTTTAAATATTTAAATAGCTATACATTTTTCTATAAGACTATCATCCAGGCATGGTTGAACACTTTACCTATAAGAACATCACAGTGAGATGACCAATTTGTCTTAGTTTGCCTTTCCTGGCTTTAAAACAGTAAGTCCCATAACTGAGAACCCCCTTAGTCCTGGGCAAAGCAAGACAATTGGTAACCCCAACATGGCATGTTTTTCTGAATACTAGGTACAATGTTTATGTCAATCTTATGCATTGTTATTTTGTTTTCCTTTAAAAAAATGAGATTTACTTAGATTTCTTTGTTAATGAAGTCATGTTGATAGCTGCTGATCTAAATGTTTACAACTCATCTTTAATACTAATATTAATAGATTAATATTAAGTTAGCTCTCTTGTCTCTTCAAATAGCCCTGATACTCAATTTTGAATATTGGGATATTTGAATTTCAAGTACTCTCTCATATTCCTTTCTTTCAGAATTCTCAAACATGAAACACAGTGGTACCAAGGTTTTCACCTGTCTTGTGCTTAAGACTTCTATAAGACAATATATGCTCAGAGGCATTTGTTGTCAAAGAAGTCCAAAGAAGCTAGAAAAGTCAGAGGACTCATCTTTAAGGATTGTGTATTTGTATCTTCACAGGTTGATGGTAAGAGCAGGAAAGCATATTCTATTAGCTAGACTCTCAATTTGAATCCCTGATCAGTTGACTATCAGTCTGCATAGAGAACAATTGAGGATTTTTGTTTTAATTATCATAACACATTATATGTTTCTGAGTCATAGACCATTTTGTGCTCACCTAAATTTAGAGATTATACAATCTAAGAGAGTGGGTTGTGTGGTTTGCATTGCTTTAATATAGGTATAGCACTTGGAATGGTAAATGTTTCCTAAAGGTTCTTCTTTCCATGTTCCAAGAATTGTGCAAATGGCTTAATAATTTCTTCACTGACCTTTACTTATTGCTACCTCTGTGTCTTATGCCTAAATCTCTGTGTCTCATGCATTTATCATCTCATAAGATAGTTTCTTTCTCACCTGTGGTTTCAACTATTTCCCATTAAGCCTGTGTCTCTCAAATTCATTCCTCTAGCACTTATTGTTTCTCTGACCTTCCTACAAAGCCAATTTTCTTTACTAGGAATTATATCCAACTCTTGACTCTACCTGTGCCATACCTTGCTTCTTTTATATTTCTTCTGTAATTTAACATTATATATAATCCAGATATCTGACCACAGTTCCAGGTCACAAGAATGTATTTACCTGGGAAATACCCTAAAAGAAGCCCTATGCCAGAACATGGCAGGCCAGGTGGGGATTAAGGACAAAACAGAAACCTGAAAAAGGATATGAAATGCAAAAAGGTAGGAAAGGAGTTAGGAAGGATTAAAAAGTAAAAACTGGCATAAACTAGAATTATGGAGCTGTCGGTCAGCCAAAGATAATCAAGGAATGGTTTTTACCAATGCTTAATTCTAGCTTTCACACTCATCTCTTATATAATGTATGTGGTATTTAGCTCCTCTTACCCAGTAGCCAAAATATTACTGTTCTAGGAAAAATGGTGAATGGATCAGCTCATCTTCTATATTATACATTGTTCCCCATTTTACCAATTGTGTATGAACTAATTCATGCTACAAGAAACAAATATAGTAGAGAAGTAGGCAATTTTTCTCTTATCTGATCATTATGAAGCCCAATGATCACTTCTTGATCTGTTGGCTAAGATCAAGTGTATCCAGCCTAATGAGGTTTCAATCTTATTTTGATGCAAATTGCTAGAACTAAAGAAGTTACATATCTTAACTAAAGCCACATAATTAATGTATCTATCAAGATAGGATAGGGTGTTACATGTAGGAAGAGTTAACTCTGAAGTTTAAGAAGTTCAACACAATAAAATTTTGTTTTACTTATTGTGTTTATATATTCACACTTATAATTACATATCCAGTGTGTTGGTATGGGGCTTTGTTCTACACAGTTATTAAGAGATCCAAGATTATAGAAGTTCTGCCACCTTGTATCTATATCATCTGAAATGAATTTCCTTGAAACTAAAGGTGACAATGATGTATGCTGCACATTATTCTTAAATACTTGCCCATTAGCCAGCACCAGTCACGTGACACCACATAATCAGAAGGGAGGTTGGAAATGTGGGGTTGCAAATTGAATATTTGGTGAGCATGAGCTCTATTAAACTAGTAAGCAGACCTGTAAACTCAGGTCTTAGTTACAAATTCTATACAATTTCCACATCTAACCCTCTGCTGTAGGTTTCCTGAAGGGCAGACAGGGTATCTGAAATCAAGATCAGGTTTCAGGAAGAGTCCACAGCATCAAACAGGACCAAATTGAATAGATCAAATGGGGACAGTCATTCCTAGAACAAGCAGAGCACCATGGAATACAAGATAAGTCATGAGACAAAATAAGTGGGACAGTTTTGAGGCAAAGAAAATGTAATCAATAGAGATGTCAAAGTATTAAGGCCAGAGTAAACAAGGATTTGGAGACATCAAGCAGGAATCAATATAGAACAAGGAAAGATGGATTGTAGGTGTGGGCAGATGAAAAGCAGTGTAAGCACAAGCCAGGGACATATCCTATTTAACACTGACAGCAAGCAATGGAATCCTCTCAATGTGCCAATTGTCAAAATCCATGCTAGGTGATAAGTATCCTATCAAAACAATTATTTAAAAATCCAACAATGGTTCCAAATTTCTTCACCAACTGAACCAGGTCCATCTCTTTGCTGAATGCTAACCTTCTTACTGCCATAAACTATTTGCAGATCTTCAAGTATACTATACTTTTTCACACCTCTATGCCCTTTACCTGTGGGAGACCTTTCCTAGAATGCTTTTTTGCTCCTTATCCATCCAACTAAAATCTACTCACTATTGTTGCAGCAATAGGCACCAGAGATGCCTTTTGTTTCCATAGCAACCTGGGTCTATTTCTATCACTGCATGTATCACATGATCTTTTAACTACCAGTTTTCTTGCAGGTAAGACATTTGTATCCCATCACATAGCACAGAGTTTGGCCCATATAAGGCACTCTGTAAATATTTGTTGAATAAATAGAGCTACAGTTTAATGTGTTCATGTGCCATTTGATGACATGGAGTTCCTGATCAAGTCCATAGGCTATTTTGAGAATGAATGTAAACACTAAAACCAACCTGTAGAAGATCAAAAGTACCTTATATTATTATCTTGCATAAGGCAAAATATGTAAGTATAAGAGGTTTTTTTCTTCAGAAAATAAAAGCATTATGTTGTGATTCTACACCACATATAAGAGAGATGAAAAGTTGTGCTCCATCTGTGTACAATGAATCAAAATGCATGCTGCTATCATGTATATCTAAGTAGAATAAATAAATAAAATAAAGAAAAAAATAAAAGCATTCAGTTAAATACTTAAAGTTTTAGTT
>PVHX01018957.1:0-30028 GCA_004024805.1 Geosciurus inauris
GGTGGCCGCAGGAGGAAGGAGATAGAGGAGCAAATGGGAAAGGGGGCTTTTAGCGAGAAGAACTTGAGAGGACAGAACAGATGGGAAAGAAGGGAGGGGCGAGAGCACATTTTCCAACACAGCCTCAATGAAAGGAATTTTTGTCCATTTCCCCATCTGGTGACAAAAATTAGCCAAATCAGTGAGGATTTGAAAATCAAAAGTTCCCCCTGGAGGCCATTTTGGTCTGTTATCTAAGCCATAGTACAATGGAGTTTTGAGGTCTAGAGAAGAGTTGGGGTTCCTTGTGACTTCTCAGCGGTCCCGGGGAGTGGGCGGGAACATAAAAAGGTGTCCCTCAAAATGTTCGCATCCATGGGAGAACAGGAGCCAGGCGGAAAATTGAGATGTCCCTCGAACTTTCTGGGGCCCGGACGGTGGCGGCGAATGGCTAACACGGGGATTGGGAATGTCTTCCCAGTCCACGTGGCCTCGAGCGGACAGAGAGCCCACGCACACGTGCGACTTATCGGATGGGCCTCTGGAGCGGATGGTGGGGGAGGGGCAAGCTGAGGAGTCAGAGGAAATGGGGGCCTACGTCACTCTGTCGGTCCGGGTGAGGAAGACAGGGAGCGGCTCAGGAGTTCTCCTGGTCCAGAGGGCCTGCCTCAACCCCGGTACGGGGGAGGTTCAAAACCCTCCCAGGTTTCGTGCACCATTATGTAAAGACTAGACGAGCAGGAGGAGATGAATTAAGCTGCTTGGCAAGACTTTATTGGAATACACGCTCTCGGGCCGAATCCTCCCATCCATCAGAGTGTGTCCGAGAGGAATGGTGCTGGGGCTCCGGTGTAGGGAAAATTCGAAAGGTCCCGGTCAGGAAGGGGAGGGCTTGGGGGCAGGAAGAGAAGGCCAGAGTCCTTCCTGGATAGGTCAGGAAAACCTGCTGATTGACAGGAGGTGTGTCTACTGGTGCCCTCAGCGTCTGGCTGGCAGCTCCGTTCTGCAGCCGCTGACTGGTCCTCCTAATTGGACGTCCTGGACCCTGTTCTGATGTAACAAGGGGTACTCAGCCACTGAGTCACATCCCCAGCCCTATTTTGTGTTTTATGTAGAGACAGGGTCTCACTGAGTTGCTTAGCGCCTCGCCATTGCTGAGGCTGGCTTTGAACTCGCAATTCTCCTGTCTCAGCCTCCCTAAGTGCTGGGATTACAGGCTTGCGCCACCTTGCCAGCTCACCAATAGTTGTTTGTTTAAGTAGTAGCCATCTTCTTAGGTGTGAGGTGTCAGATTTGCATTTTGAAAAGACCTCTTGTAACAGGGGTCCCTTTACCTTCTGAATATAGCCCTCATTGCTCTACGGTTTATTTATTTATTTTTTAAAATATTTTTTCTCTCTTTGCTCCTCTCCTGCTCCCAAAAAAGATTAGGGAGACAGTGTTATCTTCCCCTAGTTAACTGCCCTTGAACAGGCACACTACAGGAAGGAGATGCCTGCTGAGGATCTGGGAAGTGAATGTCTCCCAAATTAACAAGTGAGTCCTAACATGCCATCAGGGACCCCCTACTGGAATGTAACCCCTGAAGAGTTCCTTTAAAAGCCCCCGGTCCCTCTTGATCAGGAGAGTCACAGATTTGGGACAGGAGTCCCCTGTGTTTCTTCTTTGCTAGCAAAGCAATAAGCCTTTTTCCTTTTTCTCAAAACCGTGTCATCATTATTAAATTGATATTAATTGGCATTGGGGACAGGGACTGAACTTTTTTTTTTTTTTTTTTGGTACTGGGGATTGAACTCAGGGGCACTCGACCACTGAACCACCTCCCCGGCCCTATTTTGTGTTTTATGTAGAGACAGGGTCTCACTGAGTTGCTTAGCACCTCGCCATTGCTGAGGCTGGCTTTGAACTCGCGATTCTCCTGTCTCAGCCTCCCTAAGTGCTGGGATTACAGGCTTGAGCCACCGCGCCCAGCTTAGGGACTGAACTTTTGGTTACACTTTCAGTCCCTAGTGCTGAGAACCCAGGGCTGCAAGCAAATGCCTGGGACTTGGACTTGAGCTCTGAGAAGGAGCTTTCCTGAGGGCTGCCTCTCACCAAGCTCAGAGCTACCCCAAGAGTGCACTGTGGCCCAACAGTCTGGCGAGCTGCCTGGGTCAGAATCCTCTGGCCAGGCACTGTGCCCGGAAGGCATCTCCCTGCTGTGTTTATTAGTCTAAGAACACACTAGCCTCCGGGTTTCACTGTGGACCCTCCCCAGGCTGCCTGGAGCAGAGCCCTGGGGCCCTCCTTTGGGGACTGGACTCACCAGTGAGGTTGGTTACTGTGACTCACCTCCAAAGCACAAGGTTTTGCAAAAGTGTTTGTTTTCTGGGACTCTTAGTTGCACCTGTGTCTCATAGGCTCTGGGAGATTTTTTTCTTCTAATGGTGAAGGGTGAAGCTTGGGTGGGGGTGGGGGCACAAAAGGCAGTCAGCATAGGTCATAAATGATTGCCAAAAAGATGGGGGCTGATTCAGGAGGAAATGATATGCTAATAGCTTCAGGACACATCCCCTTCCTCCATCTGTTGCCAAGGTAACTTGCCTCCAGGGAATTGTTCCTCCCTCCAAGGGGCTGTTAATGAATGAATGCCTCCTGGGTTGCACCCTTCCTTTCCTGCCTAGGCTCAGTCCATCTCTGGCCCACCTTTTGGCCGCTAATCATGTATGCAGGATAGGGGGAGGACAGAGCCTGAGAACAAGGAAAATCTAAAAAGTGTAAAAGGGGCTGGACACCCCCATTTCCTCAGACACCCTGCTCTGGGGCCCCTTCTCCGCAAAGAAGTCTGTAACTGTTTCATCCTCTAAATAAGACTTGCTTTCTACACTTGGCCTTGGTATTTCTCTGCTGTTCAGTCTTCACACCTGGGAAATGGGACACTGCCCTGATTCTCCTCACTGGCATCGACAGCATTTTCTTGAGATATTGTTTACCTAGAGTAAAATGCACACATCCTAGTTTGCTGTCTGAGATTTTATGAATGAAAATGTCTGTGAGACCGCCACTCAGATAGGTCTGGAATGTTGGCAGCCATCAGATGGCTCATCTGTGCCCCTCCCAGACAGTGACTCTGGGGGTGACCACTATGGCAACCTGTTGTCACCCTTGGTATAAATGGAATCAGCACAGCACATGCTCATCCGTGTCTGATCCCTGCCCTCAGTTCGCGGGCTCATCTGGGTTGTTCCCCTGCCCTGTAGCTCCTTTTAGTAGCTGAGGGCTATTCCATGTACCACCACCACCATCATCTCTCCTTTCTCCCATTGGTGACCATTTGGGTTGTTTCCAGTTTGGTGCTGAGATGAGTGAGCCATTCTGAACCCTCACGTAGGTTCTCCATTCTCTTGGGTAAATATTTAAGAGTAGAATGGTGGGATGTAGAGTAGGTGTTTTGACTGTATTACAGCCCAAGCAGAACTGTATTATTTCTCTCTCCAACCTGCAACAAGTAAGGGTTCCAGTTGTTCCAAATCTTGACCAATCAGCATTTGCCTGCAAATGGCGTGCCATGACGAGGTGCTCGCTAGTGCTGCAGCGTTGGAGAGGATTGCAGAACGTGTTTTTTTTTTTTTTTTTTTTAATTTTTATTTTTCCTTCCTTTCTGCTCCAACTGGGCTGTCTCCTTAAATCCAGTCAAATTCTGGTCAATCCAGGGCCACAATGGGTTGGAAGGTGCAGGGAGGACACATGGCCTCAGTCTATGGGAGCATCTCCTAGAAGTCAGTCTTTGCAAGCTCTGGTGCATCTCAGTAGAGCACAAGAATGAAAAGAGGTACAAACACACATACGGCCTGGGGCACCATCTGCTACTCAGTGTCTGTAGGACCCTGGTCTTTCTCCATGTGCTGCTATAACAGAACATGTAGACCAGGTAATTCATAAACAGTAGAAGTCTTTTTCTCTGTTCTCTGGAGACTGGGAGGTCCAAGGTGCTGGCATCTGGTGAGGGCCTTCTTGCTGTATCATCCCACGGCAGAAGGTGGAAGGTGGAAGGACAAGAGATGGCAAGAGTGAGGACAAGAGATCAAGCTTGGGGCCTCAGCCCTTCATAGTCAGCATTAATACAGGTGTGAGGGTGCAGCCCTCCTCACCTGACACCTCCTGTTGGGTGCTTCTCAACACTGGTGCATTGGAGATGGTTTTCAGCGGGTGCTTTAACTGCCAAGCCAAGTTTCCTCACAGAGCCTTCTCACTGGCCTGTGGCGGGGACCTGATGGACTTCAGGTAAGTTTATGGAGATGGCCCCTCCCCCACCACTTCTGTGTTCTATTTCCCTTACTTGGTTGCTCAAGCAATTAAAGGCCATTTACTTCAAATATTCCCTCCTACTTCCTTCCACGTCACTTGGAATGTTCTATTGTGTTCACGACTCACTTCTCTCTCCAGTCTGAAACTCAGGAAAAGTAGGGAGAAGACAGGCAGAAGAGAAGAAACACGAATTCATAGACGGACACTGGAAGCTCCCGGGGCACCCCGTACTCCACAATAAAAATGTCCATGATGGTGTTTTCCTTGCAAACCAAGGTTTTTCCTATGTAATTGTGTTTTTACACAAGGAATCCAATTTAAAGGGAGACTTTTTGGAGAGCCTAAGAATTCTCAAGTACTTCACGTAAGGTAGCAGCAGCCCTCCCCACGCCCAGTTTCGGCCCTCCCTTCTCTAAAGCCTGTGGCAGTCCCTGCCCTGGCAGTTTCCCGCCCGAGTTTCCTGGCCAAGTTAACAAACCCTAACCCCCCAAGTTCACTTTCAACTACCTCAGGGGTGACCACAACCAAGACCACCAATCCTTACCGACACACCAGCCTGAAATAACCAATCCATAGTCCACAACGCGTTTACCACAGACCCTATAAAATCCCATGCCCTGCCCCCCTCTTTCCTTTTCTCCCCGGGCCTCCACCTGCACTGATTCCTGTGAATAAAGATCTCCTGGTCACACGAGGTGTGTCGTGTCCAGTCCAGTCGTAACCCTTACACTTCAGGCTGCCATTGTGAGCTGTTTGACTTCGGGCCTGTCCTTATGCTCTCTGAGCCTCAGCTGCCTGTGTGTGTGTGGGGGGGGGGGTTGAAACACCATTCCCACCATCACCATCCCACCTTTACCCTGTGCAGCCCTAGACATTGCAATGGCACACACTTGGGAAGATGGCCACATGCTTCTGGACAATGTCAAGGAGAAACTCCCCGCCATGTCACTTTGAATCTTTATGAACCAAACGAAACTTGGGCTCTGGGTGGAGCACTGGAGGATAGAGGAGGGAAAGGTCACAGGGTTGAAAGCTCCCTTTCACTCCCCAATTCCCAAATGATAGGGACAGATCATGTGTGAGCCCTGGGAACCCTGTGAGCCCTAAGGGAAGAATTCTATAAACTGGGTCCACTGGGCTGACCCCCACATGCTTTCTCTTTCTTTAAAATTTTTTTTTAGTTGTTGATGAATCTTTACTTTATTCATTTATTATTATATGTGGTGCTGAGAATCGAACCTCAGGCCTCACGCATGCTAGGCAAGCGCTCTATCACTGAGCCACAGCCTTAGCCCCCGCTTTCCTTTTAAAAAGCAATTTCCCAGCAGCTCTGCCTGGCTGAAGTCAACAGGGTATGTTACATTCTTCAGCAAACAACTTGCCAGACTAGTAGGCCTGGAATGCTGATATGAGGAGCTTAAGTCCCCCTGAAGGGGGGATTTTGTGACCCTTACACAGACCAGATCCCAGAATTTAGGGAGATAAGGATAATTCCCCCTAACCATAAAATCTGTAAAAACAGGTTCCAATGAGAACCAGTAAGCAGGGGCTCAAGTGACCTCCAGTTGTCAGGCACAGTGGGGACTCGGAAGTTTGAGGTCATCCTGCTACTGTGAGTCAAAAGTCAAGAGGTGGACCTGGGTGGGATTCTCTGGAAACTTCCCCAGGATCCCCAATAAGAAGGAAAGACAGGAGGGGTATGCTTTCCCTGTCTTCTCTGAGAGAACCTGCTACTCCCTTGAGAGTGTCCTCTTTCTCCCTTTCCTATCCCTTCTAATAAACTCATGTCTGTTACTTTGAGTGACATGTGTGATATCTTTCTGGCATGACTGCAAGAATCAGGATTTGGCTTTTCTTTTTTTTAGTTGTAGGTAGACATAATATCTTTATTTATTTATATGTGGTGCTGAGGATCAAAGCCAGTGCCTCACGCATGTGAGGCAAGCGCTCTTATCACTGGGCTACAATCCCAGCCCCAAGAACCAGGATTTCAAGAGGGGCTCTGCACTGCCTCAGTTGTACAGACGGAAGGCCGCAGCCCTGTCACACCACCCCAGGCGTCCGCCTCAGCACCTACCTTCCTTCTGCAGACTCACTCCCTCTGGCTCCTCCCTGTTGAATAACTGCCAAATTGCTTTAGTTTCTATTTCCTTGTTACGTCCTGCCTGTGCAGAGGACTGCCCAGTGGTCACTGTGAAAAGCAGTGGTGGCCACCGAGGTGGTGGAGAAATGGCTTTCTGCTGTGTCCAGCCTCCCTACTTGAGCCCGGTGAGTATGGGGTGTGTTCACAGGCCTGCACCAGCTGGGCTGGCTGCCATAGCCTGGGAAACAGCTGAGTGCTGGGTTGGTCGGTGTGTGGGGAACATCCAAAAAGCATGAGAGGGGCAGAAATGCCAGGTGGGGTCATTCAAATATAGCTCCTATTCCATGCCAGTCTCGTCCATGCCTCCAGGGACCAGAGGGTAATAATCACCATGGTCCACGCATTTGACAGACACTCTGAGCTCCCACTGGGTGCCTGCTCCATCCGAGGTGCCTGGGATAGACATGCCTAGTAGCTTTTAGAAGGGTGATGGTTTGGGTAATGGTGATGCCAGCAGGCTTCTGGGAGATTAACCATCCTCACATGTAGCAGTTAAAGCACTTTGGAGAGGGCCTCCCCAGTTTGGTTGTTCACTGAGTGATCTCAGGCAAGGTCATTGCAACTCCCTGGGCCTCAGTTTCTACATCTATGGAATGGGAATCACTCTCCAGCCTACCTCCTAAGGTTGGTAAGGACTGAGTGAGGGAGCATATTTGAGCACTTCCTGGTACACTGTAGGTGCTTTAGGAGTATTTAGTGTTATTAGGAGTCAGGGGGCACCGAGGGAGTAGCTATGCTCTGAGGACTGAGTTGGAGGTCACAAGGCGAGGGCATGTCCAGGATGTCTGCAGAGGGCAGCCATGGAGGCGAGGGAGAGAGGGGACAGTCTGTATGGGTGGCAAAGGGCTGCTTCCCACACCTTTCGTATCTGTAGGTGGCCTTGTTTGAACCCTGTAAGGTTGATTATCCCCACTTTACATACGGACAAATTGAGGCTCCAAGAGATTGAGGCACTTGCCAAATGTCTTCAGATGGAAAGTGGCAGAGAAAGAAGGTGGCTTGGTTTACTCTCAGAGGAGGGAGAAACTAATGCTGGGAAAGCAGGAACACAAGGTCCTGGCCCAGGAGCCTTCTATGGTCATTGTGTCCAGGGTCAGGCTCAGGATGCTGGGCTGACAGAGCTCTTCATGCAGGTAAGGGCTGAGGAGGCCGAGCAGGTGCCAAGAGTGGGCCAGCGCGTGAGCCTCACACCTGACCCTGCTGCAGCAGAGGCCTCAGACCTGGTCTGAATATATTTGTCCACACCCCTGAGCCACCCTGTGGGGGCTCCTGCATTGGGGCCTGCACAGAAGGGCCAAACAGCACCACTGTGGGGGCTTCAGAGTCAGAACGGGTCCCCAGAGCATGTTACCCCCTCGCTGATTCCCCATCAGAGAGGAAATGACATAAGTGCTGACATGTCATTTTTCTGATGATGAGATTTTATGTGGATTAGAAGCTATACTTTCCGGATTTCTTTTAAACCAGAAAGAAAACCCTCCTGCAGGAAAGGGAGAGTTCAAACAGGATGTGGGGTACAGACAAGAAAGAGGACGTGTGCAGCCCCTATAGTGGAGGGAGGGAGCACCTCCCCACACACATGGTGACCTTTGACCTCTGGTAGTCTGAGCCACACTTCCTCCTAAATCCTGACTGTGGAGGGAGTCATGTGACCGCTGTGGTGCTGAGGAAAGGCTCCCACTGGAGGGCTTGCCTTGGGCACCCTGCTCCTACTTCTAGTCAGCCCTCTCCCAGGGCCAGGAAGGAAGCCAGACCCACAGGCAGGACAGGCCCAGCGGTGAGGTCAGGAATAAGGATGTTCTGTGCTTCAGCATGAGCAGTCTGTGTGGTGAAAGCATGAGTTCTGGGGTTCAAATCCCACCTCTGTCATTGACCAGCTATGTGGCTGTGGGCAAGTTACTGAACCTTTCTGTGCTTCAGTTTCCTCATCCTTAAAAGTGGCACTAACAAAGGGGAAACACAGGCCTGAAACGTCGGCTACCCAGAGGACCTGAGAACTTCTGGGGTAGCCGGGCCCTTGGCTAAAAGCCATGTACTAACTTGCTTGTAGGCAGCCTCAGCCAGGCATAGTGGCAGCCCCACCGCTGGTGCCAGGACGGGGTGCCCTCTGGTGACACTGGGCCAGTGGCAGGAGGCTGTCCACACTTTGGTCTCTCAGGTCCAGCTCTGCTTTATGGACATCCAGACAGAAAGAGGAGGGAGAAGTCTCCAGCCTCCAGGCACAATCAGGAGCAGAGAGCAAGTTCTGAGCCTGTGGAGGGATTTGTCCTGACGCACACAGCGCATCACCAAGGCTGAGCCTCCGACAGGGGCTTTCCTCAGGGCATCTCATATGACCCTCTCCTGAACACTGCTAGGCTACATTATTAGCACGACTTATAGTCTGAGGAGGAACTGGGGCTCAGACAGACCAAGTGACTTCCCCAGTATCACAACTGCTGGCATAGGGAGCTGGAAAGGAGCCAAGGCCCGTGGCCATAAACCCAGTGCAAGACGCCTGCCCCTAGGCAGGATCAATAGTGGGCCCCTTGTGTCTTGCTGAGAGCTATCGCTGATATGGACAGGTCCAGATTCCCCAGGAGCCTCAGCCGGCGAGGCCTCAAACCACCTGTCTGTTCTCTTATGGTTCTGGAGGTCAGAAATCTAAAACTGAGGCTGTAGCTCAGTGTGGAGTACTAGCCTAGTACGTGTGAGAAATCAAGGTCAATTCCTACACTGCAGAGAAGGTGACAGGAAGTCTGCTTCCTTCTGAAGCCCTCATGCGAGAGCCTGTTCCTTGGCCTTTTCCAGCTTGTGGAGGCTGCCTGTATGCAGCAACTTGCTCACGACTCTGCTTCCATCTATAAAGCCTGTAGTTTTGAGGCCGGGGATGTGGTTCAGTGGTACAACGCCTGCCTAGCATGTGCAAGGTTCTGGGTGCAATCCTCAGTACCACACACACAAAAAAAAATTAAATTAAATTAAATAAGCTATAATCCCAGTGATGTGGGAGGCCTAGGCAGGAGGATCTCAAGTTTGAGGCCAGACTCTGCAACTTAGGGAGATTCTGTCCAGAATACTTTCCCCATCTGAAGATCCTGAACTTAACACACCTGCAGAGTCCCTTTTGCCACTTCAGGTAACATACTCACGGCCTCCAGGTATTAGAAAATATGGGCTTTTCAGAGGGTGGGGGCAAGGGGTCAGCAGGGTCATTCCACCCTCAGTACCTTCCTCAGTACTCAGTACCTTGTGGTCCAACCAGTGTTATCAGGTTCTCCTGAATTCTTCCAGAGATACTTTATCTGTAATAAGTCAACATATGCACACAGTCTCCCACCCATTTTTCATACAAGTGGTATCATTGCATATGTTAGCATCATTGCATATATCAGAGTTCCCTCCAAGGCTACGTTGAATCTCTCTATGGAAATAGCATCATTCATTTTACCTTTTTCCTCCTGTGCTTTCAGGATCTAATAAGGAAATGACTAACCTTGCTTGTAGGTTGACACTCAAAACAATCTTATTTTTCAGAATTTAGGGACACCATTGAAGACATTTTGAAATCTCAGAAAATTTTTTTTAGAAACTGTTGCCTTAGAGATTAATGTCCTCTGTCCTGTCCCCATTACCTGTACCCTTCCTCCTCCCATCCTGGGCATTTATATGTGACCGACCACCCCAGAGCCATCATACCTTGCTTTCTTTCCTTTTTTTTTTTGGTTTCTTTTTCTTCCTAGTACTGGGAATTGAATCCAAGGCCTCACACATGCTAGGCAAGTGCTCTATCAACTGAGCTATCTGTCCAGACTCTTTTTATTTAATGTTGAGACATGATTTTGTTAAGTTGCTGAGGCTGGCCTCAAACTTGAGAGCCTCCTTCCTCAGCCTCCTGAGTCACTGGGATTATAGGCGTGCATGACCACACCCGAAAGCTTTCTCTTCTTCACACCTCAGTGTGAATAAGCTTCCATGAAGGGTGCGGCTTCTGAGAAATGGTGTGTTTAACACATTATCTCTTTGATAGCATAAAAGGCTCTGATGAGAATGTCAGCCTTCTACAAACAGGGGAGGGGAGTAATTTCTAATACCCTGAACTCAATGCCCTTCAAATCATTTTATGCCACACTGGTCCATAACTCTATCAGGCTGACTCTACTTCCCCCAGACCATGGACATGGACGGGGTCTTTCCCAGTGCTGGGGCCAGCCCTGAGCGTGGATAGGCTTCTGTAGGTTCCACAGTGTCCTCCACCTCGAGGACACAGGCCAGAAGAAGTGACAGTGGGCTGGACTTGGCAACCATGATTTTTGTGGGCCTGCACAGCGTTTGTTTCACTTGCTAACAGAGAACATTCGATTCTGCACAGAAAACAACATCACTGGACAACCCTCGCCCTTCCCCAGCCCCAGCCCTGATGGACTTTGGCCCTACCTCGATTCCTCCTGCCTTTGCCCACTTCCCTTTCCATGTTTGGATTACTTTGAAGCAGATCCAGAGAGAGCATTGCATTGAAAATATTTCATCCTGTATCTCTATGATATAGGAAGGTACACATCCTTTTCGGAGAATTGTTTTCCCTCAGAAATGAAAATGTTTACTCAAAAGATAACAAATAAATCTAAATTTCGGTGCTGTTCTTTAAAATTTGGAAACTCCACCAACACGGAGCCTGGACGGCAGTCATGAGTTAGAGCTGAGTGGACACTGCTGCATCAGATGAGGGGTGTGAGGTCCACTTTGCCCCAGTCTCCACCACTCCCTATTGTGCCCTACCTGGCCATCTTGCTCATACACATCACTGCCCCTGCTCCCATAAAGCCTAAATTTTGCAGTGAATTGACCTAAAGGAGATGGTAGAGAAGAGAGTATGAAAACCACACAGGAGACAGAACTGTGCTTTAATGCACAGAGCCACAGGGGACAATAGGCTTTCTGGAAGTATGCTTTGAAAGTTGGGAAGTCACCAATTTGGGGATTTTGCCCAGAGAGAACAAGGCAGGGTGAGGATGAGGGTGGCAGAGAGGCACCTACTATGTGCCATGTTCTCCATGGACTTTTTTGCACTTGTCATCCAACAAGCTGACTTAGCCAGGGGGCAGGGGTTATCTATACTTTACAGCGGAGGAAACTGAGGCAAAGAGAGCTCAATAGGCTTCCCTGTCCACTCAGGTCAGGAGCAGCAGCTGCTTCTGCATCCGAAAGACCCTCCTCCTGGCGGATTCCTGGGTAGTTGCTTCCTCTCAGACTGTCATGCGGGTCAGCTGCCCATCACGTCCCCTCAGACTCTGGTGGTCTCCTCATGGCCTCAGAATGTCTGTAACCAACTGGATTGCATCTGCTTTTGCATAAAAGCCTAAGATCTGTGAGATTGGGACTCCACGTGTCCTGTTCACAGCCACATCCCTAGCACAGTGATGTCACAGCCAAGCTAATGCCAACCAACTGACATCCCCATGTCTTCTCCCTGCAGATCGTCCCCTTTTCTGGGACAATCCAAGGAGGTCTCCAGGAGGGACTTCAGATCACTGTCCAGGGGACCGTTCTTCATTCCTTTGAAGACAGGTATACAGATGGTGCTGCTGTTGTCTCCAGCCTCATCCGTTAGCAGCCACAGGGTGCTGAGCAGGAAGGGCCAGGCCCTGCCCCACTTCCCAGCTCCACTGTGCATGGGAACCACTAGCATCGACTCCAGGGCTCCCTGCCCCAGAGAGGGAGGGAGGTGGCTCAGAGTTGCAAAAGCAGAACTGCTTCTATTCCCATGCTGGCTCCGTCTACTTTGGAGCCCTCCTTCTGCAGATGTGTGGGAATATTTAAAGCTCCTATCAAAAATCAGTTGGTCTCTTTTGGTTTTAAAGTATTTTCTGGAAAATACTAAGTCAGGTGAAATGCCCATCAGTGCTGTTTCCCACGGCCCTCAGTGAAGCGGGGCGCTGTCTGGGAACAGGGAAGAGCTCACACATCCTCTCAGGATGGAGGGGTCTCTGACCCTCACACAGGCCTGGCTGACCTCTGCTGAGCTACACTGGGTTGCACAGAGAAGTGTGGCCTTTACCGGGTTGGGTTGGGGTCTATGTGGCAGCTGCTTGTTAAAGTCCACAGTGCCTGGGGAAGCCCCTCTGGGCTCAGCTGTCTGTCAATCCCAGAGGCCCTGTCATTACCTTACATGGGGCACTAGGACCTTCTGGATCCTCTTCACAACCCTCTGAGATCTTGGCTTGGCAATCTGAATTTTGGTCGACTTCTCCACCATTGCCATCCCGTCACACCAGGGTGGACATGGCCATAATGGCCATAGGACTTGTCCAAGAGCCTTGGGAAGTCCCCAGGAGATTCCCCCAAAACCCCTAAATAGGGCAATCCAGGACCTACCCTGAATTCCCACCTCCCTCTCTCTCCTGTCACTCAGCCTCACCTTCTTCCAGCACCAGGAGGAACTTCTATTCCCATCCTGTCTATAAGAGATGGTCCTTCCTGGTCTGTGTCTCTCCCTTGGGAGCTTTTGCTCCTTCCCTTCCCTGGAGCAGAAATTTTCAAAAGACAGGAATGACGCTGGAGGGCTGTCAAGGGAGAAATACATCCAGAGATATTTCAAAATCAACGTGCCCCATCCAAAGAGAAACGGCTTTGATTTTGTGACTCCAGGGTTCTTCCTTCTTAGCACTCCTAGAGACAGGGCCAATAGGGATCGGGGCTGAGTTCCGGGTCCTGCTGACTGACAGTTCACAGAGCAACCTAGCTTAAAGGATGACGTCAGGGTTTAGCTGGCCAGAATGTCCAGAATGTGCCCTTTTCCAACTGAAATCCAATGGGCTCTACAGGAATTTAAAAGGTGGCTCCTGGGACATGGTGCAGAGCTGGGCACCATGGAGGACAGAGAGGAGGGAAAGCCAGGGCGCTGGCCTGAGCTCTGTATGGGTTGGGAGAACAGGGTGACCAATGAAGCACGCAGAGGCCACATTCACACAGAGTTCAGGGAAGGCTGGATTGGATGGAGATGCCCCAGGGGACACCCTGAGACTTGAACTTGGTTTCAGGGTCTGGATATGACAGGGAAAAGCAGAGCAGACATCTCTCGTGCCCCCTTTGCGTGCCAGCCGCCCTGGAAGTTTCTTTGGTTTGAAACTGCTCATCTTAGAGCTCCAGCTATGCCTCAGAGGAAAGCGTCCATGGAGAAGGGGCTTCTTCCCTAAAGAAAAGGGAAGAACTTGCACTAGGAGCTTCCTTAACATGACCTCCCTCAGTCGTCCTGTCCTGAGTGTGGCAACCTGAGGTCGGTGTCAGAGGTCTGAGTCTGGGTTCACTCGACTTCAGGATTACCACTTCCATACCTTGTGTGTTCCCCCAAACACAGACCAACATCCAGTGAGCCCCGGACTTCACAAAGCTTCACACAGTGACATTTTCATGCTGGTGAGCTCGCATTTATCCCATGCTTTCCCTTTTAGACATTGTAGGTATATGCCCACTGATTTCAAATGATCTTCAGATTTGTTCTTTTCTTTCCCAGCTGGGCAGGTGGGGGCTGGCTTCCACCCCTGGCCCCCAGGAGCGCACTCACTTGGCACTACGTCTCTCCCTTCTAGGCATGCTTAATGGTTCTCTCTTTGACATCCATTTGTAATTAGTTCCCAAGCCCCAGGCTTCTTGTTGCTAATGCTCTTTCCTTATCCATTTTTCTACTGACTCTTATTTAGAAAACCACACTGTAAAGGCAACATGCAATAATTGCATGAGACACATTAGGTCCAAATTAGATGAACAACAGCAACAACAGAAAGATGCCAACAAATTCATCTAAGCCCCACAGGTTATAGGCAAAGAAGTCAATGGTGCCAGGCCCTTCTGTTCTGATGTTGGCAATAAACCATGCTACAGAAAATTCTTTGGTTTCCCTCTGCCTAGGTTTGCTGTGAACTTGCAGACTGGCTTCAGTGACCAAGACATCGCTCTCCACTTCAACCCTCGGTTTGAAGAAGGAGGGTATGTGGTTTGCAACACGAAGCAGAAAGGATGCTGGGGGCCTGAGGAGAGGAAGATGCAAATGCCCTTCCAGAAGGGGAAGCCCTTTGAGCTCTGCTTCCTGGTGCATAGCTCAGAATTCAAGGTGAGCAGGAATCCCTCTCCCTGTCCCTCCAGGCTTGATGAACGGTCTTTAAATACTCACATTGATTGAGATCAGGCCAGAACAACACTGCTACACAGACCACAGGACTATGGCCTTCTAGATCGTCACCTGTGGCTGCTAGTCTCCACACCTGTGTTCACCTGTACGTGCGAGTGCACCTATTGCTTCTATTACTGTGCAAATAAGAATTAGACATGTCGCCATGGTGTTTTGGGGGATTCCTATGTCTTTAAAGTCCAGGTTGATCCCATTCCCCTGCTGTAGCCATTCCTCTACTTCTGATCACAACTCCTTTTTGGCAACCTTGTTCCAGACTTTATCCAGGTTCTAGCAGCTGTGTGGCTTTGGAAGTCCCTGCAAATTACCTTTGCAGGCAGAGTAGTGTCTCTGGGCTTGGGGACCCAGGCGGGGTGAGAATGTCCTCTTCCGTGTGACACGGGATTCCCTGCTTAGTGTGCGACATGAGATTGCCTCTCCTCTGCTCCCCATGAGCCTTTTGATGCATACCTAGATTGTGCTCTGCGTGAGCTGTCACCAGAAAAATGAAGCTGCTGTAATAAGCAAACAACGGTAGGAATGGGAAGACAACAACGGGAGCTTGGGGTTGGAGGCTTTGGACTCGCATGTTCCTGTCACTGCCACAGCACTGAGGACCACCAGTGGGCTGGATGTGAAAAGGACCACCAGTGGGCTGGATGTGAAAACCAGGCTCAGGTCTTTGATTCCAGAAGTGGGGCTCCAGGAGCTCTGGTGTGCTTCTGCCCTGGCCTGGGACATCTCCACTGGAACCTGCTCTCCTTTGCCAGGTGATGGTGAACAAGAACTTCTTTGTGCAGTATGCACACCGTGTGCCCTTCCATCGCGTGGACACCATCTCTGTCACTGGCCCTTTGCAGCTGTCCAGCATCAGCTTCCAGGTCAGACTGAACCCTGGGCACTTATCCCAGGGCTGGGGTCCAGGGTCCAGCCTGGCTGTGTCTAGACTCAGTGGGCCCAAAGGTACCAGTCAGTCTCCTTCCCAGGTGTCTTTGGGGACACACTGTTTGTGTAACTAACCAATCCTGATGTTTGTCTCCCTGCCTTCTCTGTCACTTGGCCTTTCCTTGTGTTGTTGTCTCTGTCACCTACCTTGGTCTCCCAGATCCCTCAGCCTCTCCTCTGTCTGTCACTCTCTATTTCTACCCTGGTGGTTCCAGAAAGAACCCAAGCTTGGAAACCAAGCAGAATTCAGTTGAAATCCCCAGCTTTTGCCACTCTTACCATCTGCGGGGGAGCAACTTCACTTCTCCCAGCCTTGGTTTCCTCATCTGTACAATGAACATAGTCCTTGCTACTGGGTTGTGTGGTGCCACAACACCGTCTGTGTCTACAACTCCATGGCCCACATTGTCGTCAGTATGATCCTCTCTGTTTTAAAATATCTAAAAGCCGAGGAGACAACATATGAGAAATGGGGAGGTTGGGGTGCGCTGGGCCCATGGTAGGTCTCCAATGAACACGAGCTCCTTTCCCTCACAGCTTCGACCCTCTTTCCCTGACTCTCTTTCTGGCAGGGGAAGGACAGAGAGAGGGAGGCACAGGGAGACTGCCCATCTGCCGTTACTCACTCAGCCACCCGCTTCCTTGCCCTTAAGCCACCTGGTCCTGAGCTGGCCTCTGCGCCCTCTGTCTGCCTGGCTGCTCCTCCTGCCCTGACCTCTCTTCTTCCTCGGCTCCATGGATGCTCCGAGTCAACCTGTGGTGCCTTTTGTTTTAACAGAGGTCTCTCGTCCAGCTGGGCTCATCCACCATGCAATTCTCCCAGCCTGTCTATTTTCCACTGAAACCCAGGGGGCGCAAACCAAAAGTGAGTTAAAAGATGGAGGCCCTGGGAGGTTGAGCAGATAGCAGGGAGGACAGAGGGCCCACAGGCCACTCCAGCCCGTCACATCTGCTCAGGGATTACCCATCTGCCTCTGCCAGGCGCCCAGAGCCGGGACCTCAGTGGTGTCCTGAGTCCCTACCTGCTTCCTGATATTCAGCTCACCCATGCCTCTCCCTCCCCAAAGCGTCTGCCATGATCCTGACCACAGTGACTCCTCACTGTGACAGCTGTGGTCTAGCCCCTCACACCCAGCACTGCAGCCTTTCCCATGAGAACACCCCATCTTGCCCCTCCTGGTTGAAGCCTCAGCCCTTCTGAATGAAGCCCCAGGTCCCCAAAGGAGAACAACAGAATGTCCCCAGATTTGTCCCTACTCACCCTCCTGCCTTCCAGCCCAGCGCACTCATGAAGAGCACGAAGCGTCCGCTGCTCACTCCAGGCCTCTGGGGCCACCAGGCTTTTACCCATGCTGTCCCCAGAGCGGAAGCCACCAGTTTCCCATCTCACCCCCAGCAAAGCTCTCATTGCACTGTGATTCTCTGCTGAGATGTCACTCCTCCAGGGAGTTTTTCCTGTCTGGAAGATTGCCAGATGCTCCCTTCTGTGTCCCTGTGAACTTTGTCCATATCTGTGCCATGCAGTCACCATGTCCTATTATAACCATGCTATGTGTCTGTCCCCGTCACTCCACTGCCTCCCTCCCTGTGCCCACAGCCCCTAGAGTGTTGTCATTGTGCTATCACAGTGCCCAGCACAAAGCAGGGACCCAAGAAATGGGCTCTGGTTCTCACAGCCAAGTAGAGTAGGAAGAAAGCCAGGGCCAGAGTGGCCTTCTGGAAGGGGCAGGATCTGGGACAGGAAGGCAAGCAGCCTTTCCCATGGCCACTGAAGCAGTTGGGGTGGGGAAGGTGCTCTGCCTGCCCAGCCTTCCCATGGCCCATGGTGACACGGACGTCACACTAATTGCCTCCCATCACACTAATTCCAGGACCAGTGGAGTTCCAGGAAACCTTTGCAGAGCAACCCAGATTTGGCCCTGGCTTGGGGAGGATATAGGGTATGGTGGATACAGTCAGACACATTAGGGAGCCATTTTGGATTTTCTCACTTGCTACCTGGGACACCCTGGGAAAGTTACGTTGCCTTCTGAGCCTCCAGGCCCCACCAGTGAAGTAGAAGCTAAGGATGCCTCCCTTACTGGAAAACGAGAAGCCCAGTGCTTGGCTCACAATGGGGCCTTAGGCAAACGCTGGTTTTCACCTGATGGGTGGAATAGGGCATTGGGCTGTTGCCTCTATGGACTCAGGGAAGCAAGATGGCCTGTGTTGGACCCATCTGGGGCAGCAAAGGGGACATCCCACCTCCCCAACCCTGAGACTTCATGCATCTAGGGGTGCGAATCTGTTGCCACAGGCTTAGGAAGGGAGGAGGAGGGAGGTTAGTGTGGAGGACGTCATTTCTGACCACAAGAGACCCACCTGCATAGGCAACCATGTGTCCCCCACATGGAACCAGCCATCATTTTGAGTTTTCCTGTCCTCTCAGCCTCCAGGCATTTGGTCTCCTGACTCGGCTCCCATGGTAAGTCTGTGGCTGTCTCTGGTCCTCTTCATTTGGGTTCTTCCTGTGGGTTAAGGGGAGGAGGCAGGCCAGGCACTTGTGTCTCTCATAAGGAGGTGGACAGCCAAGGCCAGCCCCATGGACCACCTGCCTGGCCTCTGGGGTGTGGTGGGGGGACCTGGGAGTGTGGATCGCTGGCCTAATGCAACAGGAAACACCCTGAATTGCCACTTGTCTGCTGAAGCCTCCAGCATCCTTCTGGCAACCTCAGAGGTCCCACATTCCCCTCTGCGGCTTGCAAAGTGCGGCTGCACAGAGGGAAATTCCCTGGAGAGGAAAGTGAGGCTAGAGGCCACAGGAGCAGATGTCTCTCTTCTCTGGAGCTCTAACCTTTGACCCCCACATTCCCTTGAGCTTGGAAACAACTCTATCCACCCCCTCTGGACCCTGGTTACAGCTCAAGCTTAACTCTCTTCAGAGTGTGTATGTGTGTGTGTGTTGGCATCCACTGGGGGGGCAGGTGGTGGCGTTCACGCTAGTGGGAGCTGATTGAGACTTGATTTCTTTCTTCCAGACTCAAACTGTCATCCACACAGTGCACAGTACCCCAGGACAGATGTTCCCCGTAAGTCTAAAAATTCCTTTGTAGCTCACAGCCCTGTGGCTTCTCTCTTCAGCATCACCAGAATGCCCTAGACTCCCAGAACTGGTTTAGCAAGTCTCAAAGTGGTTTATCTAGGAGGATGGGGACAGATGGGGCTGAGCCCCCTGGTCAGGAGATGTATTGCTAAAACTCTCCTTGAGACAGTGGAGATTCTGGAACAATCCTCAAATAAGCAGGTCCACTAGGGACCAGCAGGGAAATGGCTCCTTCTGCTACCAAGACAGGGGAGGGTGGTGGCCCCAGATCCTAGATATGAGGTTTCTAGACTTGGACCCTGCAGTGTCACTACTGATCACGGGCTTGACCTTTTTCCTCCTCCTGCTATTGCAAATCGGGTGGGGGCCTGGAGTGAGCGGGGCTCCTGTGGAGGTGCTGAGAGAGAGGTGTTCAGGATGGGGGCTGGGAACACAGCAGGAAGTTTCAGGAGGGCTGATGGGCATGGCAGCTGAGTGGCAGAATCCAAGGGCTGAGCCCTCACAACTTAGTATCCTGCTGGAACATACTCCAGAGTGAATGTGTGTGTGTGCATGTGTGTGTGTTTGCACACGCACTTCCATGTTGAATTTTCTGGTCTCTCTTCCAACAGAATGCTGCAATCCCACCTATGGTGTACCCCAACCCAACCTATGTAAGTAGGTTTTGGGGAAGGCAGGAGGCTCCATTTGTGTTGGGCAGGGAGGGAGGGGAAGGGTCACTGGGGATGGTCCTCTGACTTGAATAATTAAAGGCAGTCCATTGCCAAGCGGAGACTTTAAAAGCATCCACGTAAATTAGAAGACTGTTGACAGGAGCTTTCAACCTTAAAGTGATCTCTTCAGTGTGAGCAGATTACATGGCCTTCCCTTTCCACCCCAAGAATCCTTTGGTGTTGGTGAAAGTTCCTTCTGTGACTGTTTAAGCCCACTACCTTGGGGAATGCTGGAACATTTTCCTTTGGCTTGACTGAGCCAGGTAAAGATGTCCTAGGGCTCCTTCTGGAAGATGTCCTGCTCACAGGCACAGTTCCAGACTTGGCTGATGGGACAAATCTGTGGAAGTTGGTACAGAATTCCCTGAGGCAGTGGTGGCTCTCTGGATGCTGCTGGCTGACTTTTCCCCACCTGTCCCCACCCTCCCAACAGCCGATGCCTTTCTTCACCACCATCCCAGGTGGGCTGTACCCATCCAAGTCCATCATTGTGTCAGGCACTGTCCTGCCAAATGCTAAGAGGTAAGACAGGTCCTCTGGGGCTCTGAGGAAGAGAGAGACCCCCAAGGTCATTCTGGCCATCTCCCTGGCTCCAGACAGGTTGGGGATCACAGGGAGGGGCTGGGACCCAGCCCAGTGGACAGAGAGGGTCCATATGAGTTTCCCACCCCAGGTTCCACATTAACCTGCGCTCTGGGAGTGACATCGCCTTCCACCTGAACCCTCGTTTTGATGAGAATGCTGTGGTGCGCAACACCCAGATTAACAGCTCTTGGGGGTCTGAGGAGCGAAGGCTGCCCAGAAAAATGCCCTTTACTCGAGGCACGAGCTTCTCGGTAAGGTGCTGTGGCCTGGAGCTCAGAGGGGCTCAGGGTGCAAGAGGAGATGGGGAGGAGCAGGTCTTGAGGTACCTGGAACAGGATGGGGGCTGATGCCTGAAGGACGAGGATGGACCCCAAAGAAGAGAGAATGTTCAACAGGTTATTATTGTTTTTATGATTACTGTCCCCTCTGCAGTAGGTGTTAGTGTCTGCTTTTCACATATGAGCAAACTCACAAGGACAGGGAGGTTACTTCCCCGAGGTTACCTGGCTAATCTGTGCCAAATAGATCCCAAGAATGAGACATGATTCATTTGCTCACATATTCATTTGGCAACCACTTGCTGACTACTTTATGGGGCCTGCTTTGGAGGAAGTGCCCCAATTGCTGCAGGTGCAGCCAACAAAGAGACAGACAGGGTGCTGCCCTCATGGAGTTCACAGTCTAGTTCGGGGAGGAACAAGGAAACAAGTGCCCAAACAGATCACTGCAGAGAAGGACAGGCCCTTGCAGAAAGGGAAACTGAACACTGGGCTGGAGGGAGCCTGGGGTGGGGGGCTGCTTGTGCCTGTGCAGAGGCAAATGGGGCCCATCAGGTGCAGCATGGTCAGATGAGGGGTGGAGAGCCAGGGCAAGAGAGGCGTGGGTTAGCTGGAGGCCTGACCACCCAGAGCAGGCCTTCTCCACCTTGAGTTTGCAGTTGAATCACCCAGAGAGCTTAAAAAAGAAAAATCAATGCTGGGGCCCCAACCCCGGGCCAGTGAGGTGATCAGCCTGGGCCTCTGTATTTTTAAGACACTTTTTGGGTGATACATCTGTAATCATGGTAAATGACTGGTATGGGGCTTTGTGGGCCATGAAAGGAGCTTGGATTTTAATACAATGAGAAGCCATTGGAGTGTTTCAAGTCAGGGAACTATAACCTTGATTAGTAGACAGCTCTGAGACCTTGGGGAGGTGGTACAAATGCTCTGCCTCTCAGTTTCCTCATCTACAACGTGGAGTAATAATACTAGAGACCTCATAGGACTGGAAGAGTGGAATGAGATCATATCTGTGGCATGCTTAGGGCAGTGCCCAGCACAGAGCAGGAGTGGTGTGCCCACTGTCACCATTGGATGATGAGGTTTTGATGTTTGTTTCCTGCCTGCCTCGTGGAGAGGCCTCCAGCTGTCAAGGATGTTAAGAGGCTGCTGCAGGAGTCCGGGCCCCTGAGCATGGAGGACACAGATGGCACTAGACAACTTTCTTTTTCCACCTGGGGAGTGAGGGCGGGATGAGGAGCATGGCCTGGGAAGACACTTGTCTCAACTCAGGGAAGGCTTGGGTCCTGGAGGGCGATAGGCAGTGGGGATGGTGTGCAGGGTGGGAACAGCATTCAGTCCCAGGAACAGCATGTGCCAAAGTACCAGGGAAGGAGAGCACATGGATGTTTATTTCCGAGCAGATCTTTCAGTGTGGGCAGAAGGCAGGTGTGGGGCTTGTTAATGGCTGAGGCAGGAGGGAGAAAAAGAGGGAGATACAAGCCTGCATTTAGGGCTGCTGATTTTCCAAGAGGAAGTGACATGGCCTCTCTGCCCAGGTGTGGATCATGTGTGAAGGTCACTGCCTCAAGGTGGCCGTGGACGGCCAACACCTGTGTGAATACCTCCACCGCATGAGGAACCTGCCGGCCATCAATAACCTGGAAGTGGCGGGTGATGTCCAGTTGACCCACGTGCAAACATAGGTGACCTGAGGACGAGGGCTGGACGTGGTGCTGGGTTTCCTCATCATCTCTATTCCCCTGTCTCAGCCCGAGCCTCCCAATTCCTACCATCCAAGCAGAAGGTGTTCAGAAAAGGTGAAGCTGTGTTCACTCCTCTCAGCAGAGACAGAGGCTCCTGAGCCTCCCAAGCACCCAGCCCAGGCCTGCGTTGAATATGACCCCTTCCCTTCCCAGCTCAACTCCAGTCCCAGCCAGAGCTATGTACTCCTAGCAGTGAGGGGACCTCCTTGGCCCTGCCCCTTTCTCTGGCCTTGAAGCTCTTTCCCTCTCACTTGGCATCCTGCCCTGCCCCTCACCCCTCCAGGAAGCTACCCTACTTACATCCCCCTGGCTTCCACCAACTTTCTTAGCATGGCCTCTCCCTTTCCCAGGGCAAAGTAAGGAAAATGAAGAAATAAAAATGCTTGTTGGCACATGCGTGTGAGAAGACCGTGGTTTATTAAATGTGTCTGGAGACCTTTGGGAGTCTCTGGAATTGAGGGTCCCTGCTGAGGGCAGTGGGAGGGACAGTGTGGGCTCCCTTTGGGAGAGGGAATCCTGACATCTACACCTACTCACGGTGAGTCCCTTGCAAACCCCAGGAGAGAGCTGGGAAAGCAGGAGGGCCTGGGCTTCCTGTGAAGGGGTCTATGGCGCTCAGTAGCTGGGTGAACCCGGGCAACAGCCCCAAGCTTCTGAGATGGAAGAAGGTCTGGGACACAGCCTTTAGAGGCTGGGGCAGAGCCTCATCAGAACCTTGTGCTCGAGTGGAGCAGGAGGCATGTGGGATGAGAAGCTGACTCCAAGCTGTCCCGGCATTGGGGTCAGGATGTGCAAGAGGAAAGTGGCTCAGTGCCTGGGGACCTGTCAGCCACTGGGCGGCAGTAGGGAGCCCAGCTGTGTGTCCAGGTGATGTCATTGTACTCTTCTCACTCCATCAGATCCCAGCCCCTCAGGAGCTAGGGTGGGGCTCAAAGAGTGTTCAGACCAGCAGCATGGACATGACCTGGGAGCATGGTTAGAAATGCAGCACCTTGGGGCTGGGGTTATGGCGCAGTGGTAGCGTGCTCGCCTAGCATGCGTGAGGTACTGGGTTCGATCCTCAGCACCACATAAAAATAAAATATAGATATTCTGTCCACCTACAACTAAAAAAATAAATAAAAATTTAAAAAAAAAAAAAAAAAAAAAGAAATGCAGCACCTTCGCTGGGCACAGTGGCGCATGCCTGTAATCCCAGGGACTCAGGAGGCTGAGGCAGGAGGATTGTGAGTTCAAAGCCAGCCTTAGCAATTTAGCAAGGCCCTGTCTTTAAATAAAATACAAAAAAGTGCCAAGGATGTGGCTCAGTAGTTAAGTGCCCTGGGTTCAATCCCTAGTGCAAAAAAAAAAAAAAAAAAAAAAAAAAAAAAAAAAAAAAAAAAAAAAAAAAAAAAGAAAAAAAGAAAAGAAAAGAAAAAAGAAATGAGCATCTTGGGCCCCACCCTGACCTGCTGCATCAGAATCTGCATTTTAAAAAATCCCAAGTGATTCTAGTGTACACTGATTTTTTTAAAAATTTAATTAATTTATTTATTCTAATTAGGTATATATGACAGCAGAATGCATTTTGATTCATTGTACACAAATGGAACAGAACTTTTCATTTCTCTGGTTTTGAGTGTACCTTAATTTGTGAGAAGCCTTGATCTAGGACACTGGACTCTTGGCCATGCTGTTCAAGATGCATCACTGTCATTTAAAACACAGAGCTTCTCTGGGCAATTAGAATTTGGGAAGTCCCTTTCCCCCACCCCCCTACCCCCGCTGGAGTAGCTGCTGCCAGAAGTGGCAGAAGAGGAGGAGAGAGCAGGTGAGGGAGCCCACGAAGCAGGGACCAAACTGAAGCTGGTAGCAGGATTTTTCTAGACCACCACTTGCCCCCAACTAAGACCTTTTTGTGGTTCTGACCAGGAGATGCAGCTCTCTCTTAAGAAGCTCCCTAGTCAGGAGGCTGAAGTAGGAGGATTGCAAGTTCAAACCCAGCCTCTGCAACTTAGTGAGCCCCTTTCTCAAAATAAAAAACAAAAAACAAAAAACCGGTCTGGGGATGTGGTTCAGTGGTTTCGCACCCCTGGGTTCAACACTCCCCCATCCCCCCAAAAAGAAGCAGCTTCCTGCCTAGTTCTAAGCCCAGAAAAGGACCACAGTCCCTTAGGGGACAAGTAGGATGCATGCCCTCACCCTCCACAAAGTCTTCCACATGTAGGAGACCTTGCCTGCTTTCCTTGTGTGCTAAATCACATGCGACCAAACTCATCAAACAGGTAGCTACAGAGCAAATCTCTTTCTACAACAGGCAGTGGGTCAAGGCCTTTTAAAATCCTGGCACTATGTGCAGAATCCCGCTGCTCGCCACACCTATCCTAAGATGCTGTCTGGGTGAGACACAGCTCCGGCTCCTTGCCTGTGCCCCACACCCCCACCACAGGTGAGGATCTTTGTCCATGTTGTGGCGCACATGGGTCCTTCTCCATAGAACTCAGGTCTGCTTTCCTTACAAAACAGCCCCTACTCCCAACACACACAGGGTGATTAAAACAATGTATTTAATATAAATGTTTACATCAGGGAATCATAGAGGGAAGGCCCAAGGGGCCATTGGGAGCAGGGTTGAGGGTTGTTTTTTAAATACAGAGACATAAATAACTGCACACAGGGCAGCTAAATACAGTGTTGTGATAGTGCCCCCTGGTGGTCACTTAAAGTGCTGCAACCCGAATAAGGTCTCACCTTTTTCTCCCCCACTTGCCAAGCCTGGCTCACAAACTGAACCTCCAAGGGGCCAGAGATGCCCAGCGCTCCATTGCCCAAGGAAAGATGGGCTCAGGGAGGGTGGTGGCTCCAACCAGCCCAGGATGCTACTTGGTAATAGGTCAAGTAGAGGGATGGTGGGAACTGAGAAGGGCTTGGAGAGAACTGCTTTTTTCCACCTCCCAGGTCCTTGACCTCAGCCTGAGTGTGGACTCCATCATGCAATTCCATGGCCGCAGCTTTCGCTGCTCCAGTGGTCGTCAGAGGCTGGTGTTGGGCTGTCCCGCTGCCCTGTCCGTTTTCACCTCATAGGGGAACACAGCACCAAAGACATCTTCATGATAGCGCCTCTGGCTCTTGAAGGGAAACAGGGGCCATGGTATCAGCTCTGCTGGTCCAGCCCCCCCCCCCCCAATCCTTGGCATGGTGGCCGCCCCAGCTCCTCTGTTACACGAACAGACCTTCAGGAGCCCCTTGCCTCCTGGCTGTTGTGTGCAGAGTGAACTTGGATCTGGTTTATTCCCCAAGCCCCATTAGCACCTGCTCTGGTGTGGATCATCTCAACATCTCCTCAAGCTCTGCAGGTGGATGGCATTCCTACTTCCTGCCTAGTACTTGTCCCACAAGATGCTCCAGCAAGTGACATGAGTCTGAGATAAGTCTGTTTGGGAAACACTGTGCACTTTCTCTCCGCTCCCCCACCTCAGTCTGTCATGATACACAGTAGCAGGTTAAAGGCTCTGAGAAATCTCATGGTATGCCAATGTGTTTGTCTCTGTTTAACTGAGCATGATCAACACTATCTGACCCTGGAAACTTTTTGATGTCAAATGTCTACCAACCTTGAACGTATTTCAGGAAATGTCTGTGATCTTGCTGTTCTTCACACACACCAGGCTAACGCTTACTCTAGGGCCTTTGCTGTTCCTGTGGGTCAGACTGGAACGTCATCTCCCTCAGTATCCACAAGGCTTTCTCCTCATCTGCTTCAGGTATTTTCTCAAATGTCACCTTCAAGTGACACCTTATTTACATATTTATATATGTACTCCTAACTCTTCCTCAGCAGCTTCCCTGAGGCACTACAAATTATACGTGTTCTGTTGCATCAACCCTTCTAGAATGTTCTATCCAGGTAAGGATAGAAATTCTCCTGCCTAGGGCTCTGAGGCCTGCCTGCCTACACCCCTGATAGGGCAGCCTTCCAGTGCCCAGGTTTATTGATTCCAAGCTGGGGTGCAGGTTTCCAGCCTTCCCAGTCACTCAGAAGTTTCAGGAGACAATCAGGGACTCTGCTCTTCCTCCACACCAGATGTCCAGTGGCCCCAGATCGGGGTCCAAGAGGAGCCTTCAGGAACAAGTTCATGACTGTTTAACCAGAAGCTTGTCCCTATTCCCCAGTCTCTTGGGGCCAAGTACCATGGGGGATACCAGAGCCTAGCTGAGGACCGGGGTGGGCCCAGTAGCTGCCTTCTAACCTTGCCAGCTGGAGTGCAAACCAGCCTGTACCACCTTTCCCTGGGCAGTCACCTTCAGCTGGCTGGGCTCTGCAGATTAACCCACAGTGTGGTCCTGAGTTGATCCTAAACCTCTCTGGGCTTGTCTCTTCTCCTGGATTAGAGGACACAGTACTCTCCACAGTACCACGCTGATGGTCATCTAACTGTCTCCACTTCAGAGCTGAGGAGATGAAGGCTCAGAGAGGCAGGGCTCGTGTGTGCCTGGAATCGTCCACTCGCAGCCGCACTTACCTTGGGCTTGTGGGGCAGTTGAGAATAGGCTGTGTGCATCTCATGCAGAACCCCCTTCTAGGCTACCTCCAATATCTCCTCCCCATACAGGTGGCCCTCGTCTGGGTGGTGGCACCCAAACACCAGGGTCATGTGGCCACCCTGGAGCCCTGCAAGACCCAGCAGGCTGCAGTTACCAGGAAAGCCACCAGAGGGCGTATCATAGCTCAAGGTGACCAACTAGAAATCTCATCAAGCATTTTGTCTGGTATAATCTCCGTTTTACAGATGAGGAAACCAGAAAACAGAAGCCCAGGGCATTTAAATCACCCGCATGCAGTCACAGAACTGTGCAGACACAGGAGTCCATCCAGCTCATCAGAGGTCAAAAGTGAGGATTTTCCCCATTACGCTCAGAGAAATAATGCACAGGCCAAGACAAACTTGGGAGGGAGGTCTTCCTCTGGACAGGGGCCAAGAAACATATTTGGGGTGGTGGCAGAGTTCTTATAGGCAGGTGGTGGTCACCTGATGCCCATTCACCCAGGAACCCTCAAGCTGTACTTTTTTGGTCTTATTTTATTTACTTATTTTTCAGTACTGCGGATTGAACCCACGGATGCTCTACTGAGTTGTATCCCTAGCCTTTTTTTTTTTAGTTGTACTTGGACATAATACCTTTATTTCATTTATTTTTATGTGGTGCTGAGGATTGAACTCAGTGCCTCGCACATGCTAGGCAAGTGCTCTACCACTGAGCCACAACCCCAGCCCCTATCCCCAGCCATTTTTATTTCTGATTTTGAGAAAAAATCTTGCTAACTTGCACAGGCTGGCCTCAAACTTGCAATCCTCCTGCCTCAGCCTCTCAAGTATTTGGCATTATAGGTCTGAGCCACTGTACACAGCTGTTCTATTCTATTCAAAATATTTTTTTTAGTATGAGGTAGACAAATCAGTAGATAATGAAGGCAATTATCAAGATCACACATTTATCTGGGTGCAATGGTACACACCTGTAATCCCAGTGGCTTGGGAGGCTGAGGCAGGAAGATCATAAGCTCAAAACCAACCTTAGCAACTTAGCAGGGCCCTAAGCAACTTAGTGAGACCCCATCTCCAAATAAATGTAAAAAGGCCTGGGGATGTGGCTCAGTGGTTAAATGCTTCTGGGTTCAATCCCTGGTACAAAAAAAAAAAAAAAAAAACCACATTCAATACCAATCCTAGGCCAATAAATTATTCTTTTTTTTTAATGTTTATTTTTTAGTTGTAGGTGACAGAATATCTTTATTTTATTTTTATGTGGTGCTGAGGATAGAACCCAGTACCTTATGCGTGCTAGGCGAGCACGCTACCACTGCGCCATAATCCCAGCCCCTAAATTATTCTTTTTTGTCTTGTATTTTAGTTTTTTTCTTTGAAAATATACATGATTTATATAAAAACTTTGTCCTGTGTACCTTGAAGAAGCCTTTGCACAGTGAATCCCTTTGATGTATAAAATAGACACTTGGATCCTTGCTTGTTGCATCAGACCCAATCAGGAATGGTTTATCCCATGGAGCCCTGCTTTATCTACTTCTGCTTCTGTGTCTTTATTTCCCTTATTTTCTTTTTTTGGTACTGAGGATTAAACTCAGGGGCACTCGACGACCAAGCCACTTCCCCAGCCCTATTTTGTGTTTTATGTAGAGACAGGGCCTCACTGAGTTGCTTAGCGCCTCGCTATTGCTGAGGCTGGCTTTGAATTCTCCTGTCTCAGCCTCCCAAAGTGCTGGGATTACAGGTGTGCATCACCATACCTTGCTTATTTCCCTATTTCTTATATTTCTAATCCAATTCAGTGCCCTATTTGGGCAACAATTCAATAGTCACACAGTTTTGTGATAAATGACACCTTCGAACAGGGAACCAAGAGATACCTGTGGGTTTTTTGAGGAGTTGGACACTCCTCAAAAAGAGATGTGTGTGGATTCAAGAAAGAGAGGAGGAGTGAGTTTTTAGTTAGCTCAGTATGAAATAAGAAGGGACATTCTGAAACTAGTACTAAAGAAAGAGAATTCTACATTACAAGATGTTTAAAATGAAGAAGGACAGTTGGTGCAGCTTTTAGAATTTGTTGTTTAAACTTTTCTTTGTTTCCTTGAGAAAGGAGCAGTAGATAGAGAAGCCTGGTAAACAGCTGCATGTTAGCTATACAGCTGAGAGAACAGACTAAATCCCCATGGGATCTTTTACTTTGTAGCCCTTAATAAGAGATGCTCTTGATCCACTCTGTAATAGCATAAAAATGTTTAGTTTCTGACTCCATCTCTGAATTTAAAATGCATTTGGGGTCTTCAGGCAGGCTTCAGTCTGCTTGCATTTCTTGCTGTCCCTCCCCTTGCTCAGCAGCAATCTTTGTCTTCTGAAAGCAGGCAGATGGTGAGGGAGATAAAAGTTAAAACTCTAGCCTTGGTTTTAAGAAAAACTTTCTGGCCTCCCTGAAAAGATAAAAACTATAAAAGGAGGTATTTTTATTCTGACAAGCCCCTGTCTAATCCTATAGTGCCAGGAGAGAAAAATGGGAAGATTCTAAATGTATAAGTTTTCCTTTTCTTAAAAATATCTTCTGAGGATTTTACAGTTTCCTGCATCTTTTTTTTAAAAAATATTTATTTTTTAGTTGTAGGTGGACACAATATCTTTATTTTATTTTTAGGTGGTGCTGAGGATCGAATCCAGTGCCTCCCGCGTGCTAGGCAAGCACGCTACCACTGCGCCATAATCCCAGCCCCAGTTTCCTGCATCTTTAAATATCTGAGCAGACTCTAATCAAGTCAAAAGTGAACTCTGAATTGATAAAGATGTTCCACATGCTCCTTCACTAGATTAACTACTGCTTGAGCTTATGATTTTATAATGAATTCACATTTGATCTTGCATGCTGAAATTAATGTATTTTTATAATCAGTTTTATTTTATCTGACTGTGGAGGTTTTTATACTCTGTCTTTGTTCAAAGGTCAATTTTATTATTATTATTATTAGTAGTAGTAGTAGTAGTAGCAGTAGCAGTCTTTTCTTTTTTTTGGTACCAGGGATTGAACTCAGGGGTACTTGACCACTGAGCCACATCCTCAGCCCTATTTTGTGTTTTATGTAGAGACAGGGTCTCACTGAGTTGTTTAGTGCCTCGCTGTTGCTGAGGCTGGCTTTGAACTCATGATTCTCCTGTCTCAGCCTCCCAAAGTGCTGGGATTACAAGCGTGAGCCACCGTGCCTGGCTTGCAGTAGCAGTCTTTTTAGGGACGATGTTATGGATAGATCTTTCTTCCTAACAATCATCAGGACAAAATTGGCAATCTGAAAGCTTTTATTTCAGTGTCCTCATGAGTGTTAGATTTTAAATCTGGCATTTCCATCTACACAGGCCTACTGTATAATTGAGTTGTAATGTAAAACTATGATGGGCTCTGTCTTTGTTTCTTGTCTGTCTTGTGGATGTGTGCACAATGTCTTGTTTTGTTGTGTCTATATATTATGTATATCATCTTTAAATTGGCATATAGCTAAATGAGCACTTGTGAATTAAAATAAAAATAAAAATGCATCCAAACTTTTTTTGTAATTTAAGTGACTTAAAAAATATTTCGGTTT
>PVHX01018958.1:0-35548 GCA_004024805.1 Geosciurus inauris
TAGGGAATGGGATTTTGATCTAAAGAAATTACCAAACATTAAAATGAGAAAACTCTGTGCTAATGATGCAATTCCTAAGAAGGGCAAGAGGAAAACTATTGTAACTATAGACAAAAATTTAGAGGAATTGGAACTAAAAGGCGAATCAAATGACTCAGATGAAGAAATGACTCCAGTAGCCTGATTATCTTGAGTTGAAAATATTTTGAGAGCTTCAAGTCACACTCATTAATTACGGTAAATAATTATCTAAACATAAGAATTTGCTATGAAACTCATTTTCTTACATAATGAGAGTCCCGTTTGTGGTTTAAAAAATGATGTTATGATTTTTATTTAAAATGAAGGTCGTGTTTCATTTACATTAAGTTGCTAAAAATAGATGTTGTATTAGTCTTTTTTCAATTGCTATAATGAAATACCCGAGGAAAGGTTGCTTATTAAGAAAAGACATTTATTTAGCTCATGATTTTGGAGACTGAAAAGTCCGTTAAGTATTAGCTCTGGCAAGGGCCTCTGGGCTATACCACTTCAAACTGGATGGCATCACAATCTATGCAGGAGAGTGTGACAGGGTGTTGAGACAGGACATCAGACAGTGGAGAGGGGCCAGTAATGACCTCTCACTAGGCCCACCTCTTAAAGGTACCACCACCTCTTAACAATGCCACACTAGGCACCAAGCTTCCAGTACATGAGCTCTTGAGGGACACATACTGGAAGTGATCTTTTAAAGATATTTAATCTGAACTTTGTGCAGAGAAAAAGTAATATGTGTGAGGACAAAATGTGTTTTGAATTTTTTTCTTATGTGAATGAATTTAGGATTGCCTAATCTCCCAAATGGGGTGAATGAATGTTAAGTAACCTGTTTTCTGAGAGGTGGACATTTCTTAAATTGTGATAATAACAAAATTATGTTAAACTGATTCCTCTCTTAAACATTAAACTTAATTTCTTTCCTTAAAACATAGGGAAGAATTTGATAGTGAATTCATATTCACCAGTAGATTATCATTTATTTTTTCCTGAGCCAGAGGTAAAGGTTAGAAACAGAAGTAGTCTTTCTCTATGGTTATGTTGCCCCCCACATTTAATCTGTGTTGTCTTTTGACAAAGAATAAATGATTCAGGTTTGCTCCTTTTGATTATATGTTGTTTTTTACTTTCTCATTGTGAAAGTGATGTGTTATTTTTTACTTTCTCATTCTAAAAGTTAAGTTGACATATAAGAGTATTTCAAATGTCATGAGAAACATCCATGTATTAGAATTTTATTACAGAAATTGTTAAGCACAAGTATCCTTTAGTGTGTTCTTAAAAGGATGTGATATATACATATTTATTTTCAAGAAAAGGAAAACATTAATGTATGAGATTAACTTAATATCAACTGTCTTATTAGCAGTTTATATAAAGTTATAACTTTTTTACTTCTGAAAATTAAAAATAAAATTTAATTAAAAAATGTCACCTTAAAATTCTAATTATTTTTTGGTATGTAATGGATGCCAGTTAATTTTAGTAATCTTCATGAAAATTATTTGTGATTATATGTACTATCTTTAATTTTTGGCAAGTTTTCTTCTCTTTTTTTGGTTCATATACAGTCTCAAAATATCTGTGAAATCTTAGTCATGAAGTGCAGTGAATAGTGTAAAAACTATTTTATGTGGTCTGTACTTAAATGCTCATACTGTTAGATGAATGATTTGTCAAAATGGCAGATCATCCTCCCTGTCAGACATTTGTTACTAGTTTTCCTATGTGTCAAGGCAACTAAACAAAACAAAAAAACCCATTATCTGTTAGGAACTAAAATAAATAAGAATCTGTTGAATGAATGAATATACCATTTAGGACAACATCAAATCACCCTTGACTTGGACAAAATAGCCTGCGTCAACTCATTTTTAGAGTGATGTTTTTAATCCTTGACCATAGAACACAATAACAGTTATAAAAGTAGTAACTTATTTCCTTCATAGACATCACTTTTAGGTTGGTAGCATATCTTTGTCAGATAGCTTCCATAATCCATGGCCATGAAACACAGTAAAGGTAACTGGCTTTGTGGGTATGTTCTGTCATCCTTAAATGTAAAAACCATTCTTGGGGCATAAGCTGGATTGACTTGCTTGTCATTGTTTGCTGACCTCTGGTCTTCCATGGATTAAGTTTTATGATACATTTATAAGTTCAGAGCTACTAACTCTTACATCTTTGCTCTTTTCCTAACATTCTAGTCACTTCCTTGCTTGGCTCACATACATGTCCCTTTAGAACTCTATTTACCTCTGATAGAAGCTTTTCCTGTTCTTCTATCACCTGTGCTTCAGGGCTAGGAGATTGGCTAGGTCCTTTTTGCTCTACTGTCACTTCAACAAATTTTTTCTCCTTTATTTCTCAAGCCAGAAATCTTTATTTAAGTCTTTCTTGATTCTTCCCTTTCTCTGTTATGTCCTCCTGTGATCTAATTTAATCAGCAAGTATTATTGGTTCCATTTCCAAAATGAAAATCAAGTTGGTTTGTGTCCAGCTCTCTCCCTTTGACTTACTGTAATACAAGCAGTGACTTCCTAGCTAGCCTTCCTGCCACCATCCCTGCTCCTCTATCCACTTAGTCCACTTAGGCAAGAATTTGTCACAGATGACTTGCACCTTGGAAGAATGTCCTGTGATGTTTCTGGACTGGAAGATAGAGTTTGGCATCGTCTTCGGGGTTCTGTTGAAGTTTGAGACTTTAAATCTCAAGTTTGGGGTACAGCTGCAGGCTATCAAACTACTTAACTGCAGCGTGGGATCAGCAACTCAGAAACGGGACACCCTACTCCTTATGTTGCATTATCATGCTATCTGGCTGCTTTTCTGTTGGTACCTTACTGTGGAACAAGTATGGAAAGATGGTACTTTTGTCCATCTTTTACCGTTTTTGTAATTAAATGTTCTAATGGGGGCTTATTTTCTTACTGGCTGAATCTGTCAGCCTTGCTTACCATTTCCCATTCAGGACTTCAGTACTTGTCACCTGTGCCTGCATTGCTGTTTTTCTGAGTCTTTGTATGGCTGACAGTAGCACTGTTTTCTCATCCTTCAGGTCTGAACCTAAAGGTTATCTCTACCCTCACACCCTTGCTATTCCTTGGAAATCCCTATGCCATCACACAGGTTTGGATCATTAGTTGAACCACAATGACAATGATTAGTGATGTGGATGTGCCTGCTGTAATGTGAGTTCAGATACCAGTTTGGGCAGAAGTATATGTTCTGTCCAAGTAGAAAGGCCTGGAGGCATGTTAGGCCAGGCCAGCTAACATGAATTTACCCTGAATTCAGGCTTCTAAGTTGAGGCTTTAGACATTTTCTTTGCTATTACCAAATCTCCAACACGAGTACATCCCAGTGTCTTTGGCTTACTACTGTTCTTTATCCACAAAATTATCTGAATCTACTCAAATATCTCTGAATAGAAAAATGCTCTTGTAATCTTACTTTATCTAAGTCTTAGTCATGAGAAAATTCTCTAGATTACAAAGTAATATTTCTGACACTTTTTAAAAACCGTTTTCAAAGTCTGTATACATTTTTATTGGTTAATGCACCTTTTTATTCTTTTGCTACAATGTCTAAGGTTTGTCAGTGTAATTTGTCTTGAAATGATTACATCTAAACCCTGCCTAAAAACCCAGACCATTGTAAAATCTTGAAAATTGAAGGGTTTTGAGTGTTGGAAATAGAAAACTGTACAGATCCCGTAAGTAAAAAGTATAGAAGCTACAATCAAGATTTGGATCACTTGTTTAATATACAAAGTCTTTCACAGATCTTTATTTTCTTTTCCTTAGTTTGTCTTAGCACACATTATTCACAAACAGTATATTGTTAATGAAAGGTAAAACTAAAAATAGTACAAATGCCCAATCTCAAAAATTGCACAGAGTTAAAATAATTTTTCTTCTTTGTTTCAATGCAATTTCCAATTTCAAGGTGGGCTTTCTTTAGATTTGGAGGAAACACTGCAGCCCAAAATAACAGTACTCCCTTTCAACTCTTGATATGTAAAATAGCACCATTGGGCTGATTTGAGGAAAGAAAAAAGGTTTTCATCTTTCTTAATTAAAGTGTAATCCTTACAGAGTTACTATATAATAACTACAATAATAATGAGAATAATAAGTTTTAAGACCTCTACTTTGTTCCAGAACATTCATTGGCAAGGCAAGGAAAGATAAATTAAATCTGGAGGATGGAATAACCTTCCTGCCTCTTGATCATCACTGTTAGAATTTCTCTTAATGATGTCATTGAGCTAATGAGCTAATTTTCCAACCAAAGAATAGATGTTTTAAGGGTACCAAAGGATCTTCTGTAAAACAAGAAGTACAACCAAGACCATCTCTCTAGGACCATAATCACATGTAACAGTAGCTCCAGTAGCTCTGAGTGAGATTTAATGCTGGGGCATTTTGAGAAAGACTCCTTCACTTTCTGCATTGCTGTCCCACATCCTTGGAATCACTTATATTTTAATTTTTTTAAAGAAATTTTATCTTGTTTTTGTACCTAAGCTTAATTGCCTTTTGTGCTTCACTTTTAAAAATTGGAATTTCATTTCTTTACTGCTTTAATCTTTAATCCTATACAATTAAGGCGACAGTTCTTTAGTTAAAAAATTAATAGCCTCGATGTCTATAGTTCATGGTATTGGCAATACCACAGATCCAGGTCATAATTACAAAAAGCCAAAGTTTTAAACAGCTGTAGGTTTATTCTTCAATTTCTGTTTTTTGTTTCAATTCCATTTTGTTTCTTACATGAGCAGGTAAACATGCCTCAAAAAATGAGTGCAATTTTTCTTTTTGAGAGGTAAATCAGTTCACCAAAAAGCACTGCCACAAAGCCAGATATTTTCAGTGATGAAAGGACAAGGTGCCATTGCCATAGGGGATGTAAATGAATCAATATTCAGTTTTAAGTGAATGTAGTTATTTCAGATCATGTGTACCATAAACAACCATTGCAGGAAAGCTTTTTAATGAAACTTTTCTGCAATGGATTTTTAAAAATGAAATTCAGTTTAGGGTTTTGAAAGGTCAGAAAAATAGCAGAATTAAATGTTGACTTTTATCCTGTTAGGGAGCTTTGTTATTTTCTTATTTCAATAAAATTGGAACCTATGAAAGTTAATTTTGAGAATTTAGGCATAATTTTAAACATGTTATCTTTTACCATTAATATAGCAAAGTTTGTCTTAGCTTTTTATTTTAGAAAAATGTTTCTTAGTGTTAAATGTAGCCCTTGATAAGTAAGGTTTTATTTAAGCCAATCATCTCCCATTGTGAAATAAGCTATGTTCTTATCGGTCTTGAATTTAAAACAGTATTTTCCCTGGTAATTAAGGTAAATAATGCTTTTCCTTTCAGAGCAAACAAAAGAGGAATCAATATTCCTTTGTTTGCTGGTGATGAGATTTTCTCCCATGAAATATTTGCAGGCAACATATTGCCCTTGCTAAACTACAGAGAAATGGATTAGGCAAATTAGCAGGAAAATGTAATCAAGGTTAATTCCTTGGATGTGGTGCCATGATTAAATTACCCAAGCTTTGTTATTTTTTAAGTATATTTGTCTTCAAAATTTAAAGGGGAAATTAATACAAAGCTCAGCTTGCTTAAGGTTTAATTTTTTTTTTTTAATGCCACTGTAGTCCTTATTTGTGCTGTAGTTTTGGTCCAGTTCAGTTGCCTACACTTTGTTTTCCTTGTGCCTTTACTCCATCCCCTACAAGTTTTAAGAAAGATGAGTTTTAAACCTTTTGTTTCCTGACTGAGTATCTTAACATTTTTCGCACATATATACATGAATACACACATGCCACACACACAAAATCAACATTATTTACCTTTTCTTTATTTCTAGGGATGGGCTATTGGACTCAGTATCAGCCACTACTAATATCCATACTGTCTTTCTCCTCTTTAAAAGGTTATTTTTTTTCCTTTGATAATCTGTGAAGAACAAGCACACTGATAATTACAAAGTGCATCGCTGTGATACCCAGATTTGTGCAATGTGATACCCATGCTTTGGTTCTTATGGCCATCTCTGCCTTTTCACAATAATAAATATGACAGCTAATAAAAATCACTTTTTTATGTAGGCCATCTTTCTTTGACAGGCCACTATGTTTATAATTATTAATCTAGCTCTCTGCAATGTCATTCACACTTCAGTTTTATATGAGTATTTAAAGAATGCAGTAATCAACTGTCAAACCTAAACAACTCAATTTATTTTTACCCTAGAATCTGTTGAATATTTTTGCTTCTGAACTGTCAAGAAATATACCGTCAGCTTTTTAAAATAAGGTCTAGATTCTTGGCTGTAACTACTTATCAGTCAAGTTGACCATTCATGTGGATTAAGAAAAACACTTTAGATTTAATAACAAAAATACTTAATTTTTATTTCCCTAGTTTAGTTGCTTCATTGTAGCAAACAGAAGTTAATTTCACAATTTTGCTACTGGCAGACTGCTTTTTAAAAAATTTTGTTTTCTCACCCGTAGGGAAATGGCAGCTTCATCTAATTCTTTAAACCAGGACTCTTAATTTGATTAATTTAGTGCTTTATAAAATCATACCCCTTTAATGAAACTTGAAAATAAAAAAAATTAACCTATTTTGAAATATTCAACCATTAAATGAAGTAGAGCCTTAGTCTCTAATTAGGGCCATGCTATCCGATTTAGTTAATTGAAACAGGTGTGTTGTGAAATTTATACTGGATTTTGAAGACAATTTAAAAAAATGTAAGCTGTTTCAATAATGTTTTTACATTGATGACATGTTAAAATAACATGGTATTAAATTATAAAAATTAATTTCACCTTTTAACTTTTTGTAACGGGGCTACTAGGAAATTTAAAATTTACATTTGTGGCCTACATTTGTAGTTCATGCCATATTTCTGTTGGACAGCACTGTATTAAAGAGGGGCCAGATAAAATATAGGACCTGATAGGTGATTTCAACTTCTGTGGGCATTTAAAAGAGCTAATTTAACCCGATAATCTTTTGAAAATCTTTTGTTCATGATTTAAACATAATTCCAAGTATTACTATCTTCAAATGTGTATTGCATCCATTTTTAAAACATGCATCTGTCAAAATTACCGGATTCCACTATTGCCATAAAAATCTGTCAGCTGTCAAAGAATATCAAAATATGCATCCAACAAGTTTGCTTCTAGTATGACAGGAATAATGCAGACAATATCAGGCTTCAAACCAAATGTGTGTATCCAGATGAGATAGCTAACATTATAAGACCCTTAGAAGAAATACACGTTACAATTCAAGTCTTTATTCTTGAACTTATCCCCAGCTACTGCAAAGAATATCATGTGTCCATTTAATCTCGTCATTGCCTAAAAGCATTCCTGTACCAACGGTTCTGTATTGTCTTAGAAGTCATTCTCTAGCCATCTTCACATTTCCGTATCACACTTTGGGCTCACTTCCTGGAATCCTGCTCATTTGATGTTTTTTCCTCCTGTCCTTTTTGAGCAAAGTAAGGAAAAATGAGTCAGTAGGAGAAAGGAGCCGATAAAGGGAGTGAGTAATGCAGGATCGCTTTAGTCAATTGTAGTGGCTGAGGCTAAAAAGACGGTCTTCCGAGAAGAAGCTGTCAACTGGTTCTATCAAACTGGTATGACTTCTGGGGGCCCGCTCTCTGCAGATGGCAGTGAATTTGTACCCGTTTGTGATACAGGCACCACCACAGCCTCCTTAGTGTCCGTGTTGACATTACACGAGAAGTTCTTCTCCAGCTTATTGGCAGTGTCTGGGCAATTTTGCACAAAGATCACACGGTTGTAGGCTTTCAGCCTGCGCCACAATTGAACATATACTTTACACTGAACATACATGAAGACGAGACCTCCTGTGAAGCCAATGGCCACCACAACCAGTTTTGTCCAAAATGGCCATTCAAGGACACCTTTGAAATAAAAAGAGAAAGTTATCACCAGGTTGTCATTAATGGATTTGGGTATTTTTTCCTATGGCCCCTTTAGAAGACCATACCTACTTGCTAAATTATGTTGAGATATATTGTTAACAACTAGTGAGATTTTTTAACCTGAATTGGCTTAATTGCTTTCAAATATTCTAAATATACAGCTAAAATTGCATATGAAGAAATTTTCTCACCTGTTGTTGCAGTGACCTCTTGCATTAAGTATCTGCTCTAGTTATCAGATACTGTCAGAAATTTTGCTCTTTGACATTTGTTCCTTATAGCTAAATCTTCAAGGAAGGATCGTGAACACACCAAAAAGATCAGAGTTTAAAATCCGTTTAAGAAGGTGAAATAATGGGCATATGTCTAGGCTTGTGCAGACTAATCTCCCTACCTGCATTCCTTATGAGACAGACAGAAGCCTGCCATATCCTTCTCACTGGAGAGACAGAATTTCTGAGGATGGACATGCAAAGGATTTAAGGTTTTGGTTGCTTGTTTTATAAATCTTTCATATTTTGTCACAAAAAACCATCACTTGGATGTGGTGTTGCACACCTGTAATCCCAGAGACTCAGGAGATTGAAGCAGAAGAGTCACAAGTTTGAAACAACCCCAACAATTTAGTGACACCCTGTGTCCAAAAAAACAAAAAGAAAAATGGTCTGGGGATATAGATCAATGGTCAAGTGGCTCTGGGTTTGGTTTTCAGTACCAAAAAGGGAGAAAAAAAAATCCTAGATATCTCTATTTTCTTATTTTCCTCAGCATCACTAGAAACAAGCTTTCTTTCACAAAGAAACAGTTTTAAAAAAATTATACCATAGAAGTGTAACTACAACAGTGAGTGTGTAGGCCACTTTTCTTTTTAGTAAATATTGCTCTATGTGAAAAATAGTCAAGTGGAAGTGTGGCTCTATGGGGAAGGACATTAGAAACGGGAGAAACCACAGCAAGTCTATGGCTCTACATTTTAATAAAAGTGAATGGGATTCTAAACACACTACTTAAATTTTGTAACAGTGACATTTTGCTTTATGCTTCTGAAGGCGAAGTGGCCAATAGTTCTTTTCTATCATAATGAAGCACTTTATATCCTAAACTTAACTAGAAGTAACCTGGTGCCTTGTCAATTTCTAGTCCCCAAAATAATGAAACATGGAACATTTTTTTGCCCAGACTCCATAGCAAAGATAAGGTCATTCTTGGCTTTTACATAAGCTAATGTTGCAAGTATTGTCAAACTTCTAGACATTGATAATCGTGTGATAAAATTTTGTTTTTCCACTGTGAAAAACCTAATGCAAACTTAATAACTATGGTAACTTTTTCATAATTTTAAATTCTTTCTTTTTCTGTTTTTCCATGTGTTTAAAAAAATACTTGTTGTATTTGTCATTTGGCAAATAGTCTTTCTAAAGTCTTGACTCACTTCAACCTTTGCAAGTAAACAGTTTTTTTCTTTTCTTTTTAAAATTTTTGCCTCTAACTCTTTCTTTGAAATTTTGAAAGAAACGCTCTCTGAATTTAAAAGGAATTGTTACTGATATGAAAAACCTCTCATTGCTGTTGATGTTTCATTAATTTGTGGCTCTGGCTCTGTTGACCTAAAATGAATTTCTATGCTTCTTTCAGTATCAAATCTGAAACAATTTTGCAATGGATTAAATATATGCAAAAGAATTTATAAGAACCTTCATGGGTAGCAAAGATAATTTTTTTCTCTAACTTCTGATTTGCAAGGACTTCCTTATGATTTAACCAATTCATGGTGTCAGTATCCTGAACGTATTGATATTTTGATCCCAGTGGAAATGCTTCAAAATAACATTTGTCAAAGCTCACACAAGTAGAAGATGGTAATAAGAAGTCTACATCAAAGAAATCAAAATAAACAATTGGTAACCTTTCAAAGCAGAAAGAACTAGGCCTGCATAGTTTTACTAATGTATTCTACCAAACATCTTTATACAAATCTAACATTATTCTAAAATATAGTCTGTTATAAAAAGAATGTGCATTCTTTTAACTGCACATTAATTAACTGGGGTTAATTCCATGAATTCAAGCCTGTCTAGGTCAGACTATAAAATCTCATAGTGAGAGTTTGTCACCATTTAAGTATTTGGAAATTGTAATTATGTGTATTTATGGAAACTATCTCACCAAAATACCCCACATCTTAAAACTATGCCTGATTCTGTACCTAAAATTTGCTGTGGTCCTGCAATAAATGTTCATGATCAAAATATCTCTTTTTTATACTTGTGTTCAGAAACTTGATTTCTGTCATCCAAAGCCTTTTTTAGTAAACTTTACCTAAAGTCCTAATCTGTGTAGCTATTTCCCAAACATCCCATTTTCTAACACAGGTCCACGCATTTGCATATGCTGTTCCATCTTCCCTCTTTACAGAAAATTTCTGCTAATTCTTTAGAACCCACTGCAGGGAGGGAAGAATGCAGTCTCTTTCATGAGGCTGGGAAACATAAATTCATGCCCTAATTAGTGGCAACACTCTTTCCTCCTAATTGCTGTCATAGCTTAATGGTCCCTAACACCACAGTCTAGGTCAGCCTCTGAAGTTGGCACACAAAGCAAAATCTCTGCCGTTGAGGCTCAAGAGAAGCAAACACATCCTCAAAATATTGCAAATTGTGTGCATAGAAATTCTATGAATGCTAACTGATTAAATGCTACTTTTGAGTAAAATGGAATTCTTCTGAATATAAAATTAGGACAGATACTGGAACTTTCATGTCTTTCCTTACTTGATTCACAACCTTGGCAAACTAAAGTATAATGGCATTAAACTTTTTAAAAGATCAGAGCTCAGTTATCAATACATTTACTTAACAGAAGATGCTATTTTCAGAAAACAAATTTGCAACAACAACAACAAAAAACTCAGAGAACTTTTGATTTTAGAAACTTGAGAGTACAAAAATGGACTACCTCAAACATTTGGCAGGATTTTGTTAGTCACATACTGTTTCCATTGTCCAACAGCTAATCTTTGATTCTAAGGATGGTGATTTTCACACTGGAGGTCTGCTACCTGGGTTTGATTTCTTTATGCTGATTGATGTATTTGCAACCAACGTGTTGAGTGACAGCCCTTATCTAGTAGTAATAATGGTACTGTAGAAACATTTTCATTTAGGATGGAAAAGCAGAGGAAATTTAAAAAATTGGGGTATACAGTTGTTTTGTATTTATTCATAAATTTTCTAATTTACTATTATGGATCTCTTGAATTATACCCTATTTGGTAGCATCAGTCCTTCATCTAAAGATTTCACTGCACTTTTCATAATGGACCATATAATCTGTACTTGAAACATATTCCTACATATGTTTATTGATTGTTGTAGCAATTGCTTATTATACATTTCAAAAGATCAACTTCTTTATGAAGAAACAGAATTTTTTTAAAATACCAGGTTGAGAAAATAGACATTGCTCAATTCTTGATTTTTTTTTTTTTTTTTTTTTTTGGTATTCCAGCAAAAGAAATAAAGTAAAAATTCAAAGCTCAAGACCTTTAGAGACCATCTGTTTCAATTCTACCATCTCCCTCTTTTGCGATTTAATGCTAACGCTGGGACCATGGACCCAATAATCTTGATCTAGTAATCTATGATAGTATTCAAATTTGGTTTGCATATTACATAGAAATAGCAGTTAATTTGCTAATTCTACTTAAAATACTTTGTCAAAGTCTTCATAAGTGGTTTTAGGAGGAATTTTGACAAATAAGCATATGGGATAATTTTAATCTTCACAGATAAATGGCAACACACATTTGGAGATGGCTGGATCTTAGGGCTGTTCTTAATGCTAAGGAATATAGTGGTATCAAAGTGTAGTTGAAAATAAAAAGAGCTGAATTCCTCTTCATGTAAAGGCCTTGCATTTAGAATGCAAAAGGGCTTTTTTAGCTCCTTTCTTAGTTTTCTCCATCTGTGTAAAAGGAATATCATCTGGTATGCCAACTCTGTGACAACCATAGGTTTTCAATCTATGGCTAGTTTTGTCCCCTAGGGGACATATGGGAATATCAAGAGACACTGTGTAGATTGTCAGACCTGGAGTTGGAGTGGGATGCTACTGATTCTTAGTAAATACAGGCCAGAGACTGAACGTCCCACAATGCATAATACAGCATCCCCACCCCTATGATGCGCCCCCAGCAAAAGCATCATTCATTCCAAAATGTCAACAGTGCTCAGGGTGAAAATTCTTGTAAAAAAAGACAATCACTGAAGACTTTTATTAGATAATTTGCAGGGATGATTCAGTATATAAGTAAGACATCTTGGAGTTCCCCAAATTTAGAAGGATTTTTGCTGTAAGCTATTATTTTAAGCAGTAGTTTCTGTGTTTAGAAAGCTTTTAACCACAGACTGGAGATGAAGTGTGCTTTATCTCCCATTTTTAGGGAAATCCCCATGGATTACATCCAACTTTCCCTTCTGTTTGCTAAATCAGACTACCAGCTGTTCCTCATAAATGCCTGGAGATTTTCCACTTCTGAGCTTTCCTCCATAATATTTCTTGTCTTTGGATTTTGCTTCCCAACTTCTGCATGTCTCCTGCCCCACAAAACCCAACTCAGAAGTAATTTCTAGCTGGAAATGAGCTTTCCCAGTGTCCCAGTTTCAAGTTATTTTTCTGCTTGTGGCATGAGTTCATTTTCTATTGTAACATTTTTAATCTTGCCATCCTACAATCTTTTTTTAAATTTTTTTTTTAGTTGTAGATGGACACAATATCTTTATTTATATATTTTTATGTGGTGCTGAGGATCGAACCCAGTGCCTCACGCATGCTAGGCAAGTGCTCTGCCACTGAGCCACAACCCCAGCCCCCGCCATCCTATAATCTTGACAAATATAGAATTGGTCTGGTTGGTCTTTGTTTTCCATAGTGCCTTACTAGAGATGAATGAAGATTTCACAGCTTATCTTGCCAGTGAGTCTCTGCTTTTGTTCTAGACAATCTCAAGAAAAATCTCCACATATCTCTCACTTCTCCTTCCAGAACTAGTAACCCAAATCTATAAGTTACCAGTAGTCTGAGCCAGGAGTAATCACCTGCCATTTTTTCTTCCTGTACTGGGAAACTTCATGTGATTCCTCCACTTTCTTTCAGAAGGTAACTAATTCAGTTTCCTCTGCCCAATGTATCCTTCATTAATCTGATCTTTGGAAGTCAAAGCTCCTGCTAAACTCCTGGACTGAGTTTAGAGTGGTATCTCCTAACCCACATATAAAGACAATTTGTATACAGACTTATTATACAAATGACCATCTTTTAAAGAGACACTGTTGTTTCTTTTGCCTTTGATGAAGTGGGAAAGATTTATGCTTTCTATGAAAGAAATCATACAAAATTTCTCTGAAGCACAAGGATTCATTTCTATTCCTGCTTTTGTGGTTGGAATTCTGTGGGAGTTTCTGTAGGTTGAGAATAAATGCTCTTTGCATCTCTGTCTTCCCAGGTATTAATGGGAAACAGTAATGAGACAGAAATTGGAGGAACAGATATTTTGTCTACCATTATTGTCAAGAATCTTCTCTTGTCTCTCATAATAAGTATAATTGGTTCATTTGCATTCCATATCCTGCTAATTCTCCAAGAAACAGCAATACATTCTCAGTCTCAATATATGATTATTAAAATAAATTCTTCCAGGTTTCCTTTGAACAGTTGGATATATGTGATGTGGTACCCGAGGGCTGCAACATCTTAACACACCATCCCAAAGCAATCAACATGCTAATAACTTTTCCAGGAAAGGCTTAAGATGGTCTGCAGATTTACCCTTCAATATGATGTGGAAGACTTTACAAATTAGAGAAATCAAAATGCTACATTACTTCTTCCTGAAAGTGTAGTGCTGCCAGAATGACAGAAATCAGTCCACAGTTTTTAAGGAAATGTTTATTTAAAGAGCAAAGTAAAAGCACTGTGGCCTAAGAAAAACAGATGGACATCACAGCTTGTTCTAGACTCTTGCGAGTCTGATTCTGGGCAAGATTTTTCTAACAAGCCGGTGGGAGAAATTGGAGTGCCCACCATTTTGAAAAGGTAAAAATGATTGAGAAAATAAAATTTAGAAATTATTTGTTTCTCAGGGAAAAACTCCACATTTACCTTATCCTGTTTTCTCTTAGTGTTGGATCAGGAGACATGGGCTGGGGCTATTCATTTCTCCTTAAGGAACCTGAGACTGAAGCATCATCTATAAATAGGACCACTGCAGCCAAGGGGCTATTTATAGTCACTATTTTATCAACTTCACTACCAGAAACCCCTTCTTTTTTCTTTTTTTCTTTTCTTGTCTTTCTCTTTCTGTGCTGGGGTTGAACCCAGGGGTGTTCTGCCACTAAGCTACATTCCCAGCCCTTTTTTATTTTTTATTTTGGCACAGGATTTCACTAAATTGCTGAAACTGGACTTGAATTTGTGATCTCCTCTCTCAGCCTCCTGAGACTATGGGATTGCAGGTGTGCTCCATCATGCCTGGATGGCTAAACCCCCTCCTTTTTGACTAAAATATACCCAAATCCTAAAATGATTCAGACTTTTATTCAGTTTCATTACAGTCACATCCTAATAGGATTTCCCACAGTGTGGTTAATGACTTTTTAAAGATTTCTGGTTTTCATTGAAAAATCCATACTTACTCATGAAAGGTATAGATTTTGTTCCTAAAAATCAGCTATTTTAGTGGTTATGTTTTTACCTACCCTCACTAGGGTAACTATTTCTGTAAGGTATCAGGCCTGTTATCTGTTATTCTCTTTGGTCTTAGTTTCTTCATCTTTGGTAGCTTGTTGCAATAACAGCCTCCAATTGGCACAGGCCTCCCTGTGCCTTCGTTATCTAGTCCTGTATACACTCTAGCCTTTGCCATGTGACTTGCGTTGACCTATAGGACAACAAACATGATAAAGTAGCAAACATGATAAAATCAGGAACTTTAAAAATGTTCGCATATGGTGGTTTTGCTCTCTGTGCCTGTCATCTCGATTAATAGCATCCCACGACCAGATGTGTAAAGGGGCCTGTCCTTGCCTTTGTAGCTGCTGGCTGATACCTCGGCTCTCTGGAAACTCTAAATACCTAACTGACTTGCAGAATTGGGAGTAAAGTAAATGCTTGGGGTTTTAAGTCACTAAGTTTTGAATTTTTATTTAGCTTATATATAGCAAAAGCCAACTGATAAATCACTTAAAAGTGGAGGTAAACATGGTATCTACTCCTGTGGTTCTTAGTAGGTCTTAAATGAATCAATAGGGCCTGACACCTCAAAACTGCTACATAAATGTGGATAGTTGTTATTGCTGTTTTCTGGGTGATTTGAATGCTGCAGGACTTTGGCTGATTGAACTGCAGATTAAGAACAGAGCTGCCTACCACTAAGATCTTTCCACCTTCACTGGAGTGTTCAGCCTCTGAGTGTCCCCCTTGACTCAAGGTAACGAAAACCTACAGAATCTAAGAGGGAGAAGTCCGGTTAGCTGCTAGCCAGGCTGCTAGCATTTAGTGAGCTTTAGGTGTCCTCATCATGTGTCCCTGGGTATCGCTTCCAGTTGCAATTCCCTTCATCAGGAGAATACTTCAGAAATCCCACTAAAAATAAACTAGAATGTCTTTAGATACATAGGGAGCACATAATTTTATTGTTGTCTGTTAGGCAATATTTATGCCAAGCTTTCAACCAAATGACAGTGGCTTGGGAGCTTAGGTGTATCTATGGGCCCCTTTCAGATTCATTTATTTTGCAGCAATATTGTTTCTTGGAAAATATTTTCCCTTGGTGATAATATTGTATCCCTGTCCTCCACTGGAGGCACAAAGTCTAGGACACCTGTAATAGCTTACTCTTTTGATTTCTCTTAAAGTCAAATTGGGTAAGCGAGAAGGTCCCAGGTGGGTGTTTATAGTATAGATGGAGATGGCACAAATTACTTATTTTTTCATCTTAACCCAGTGGTCTTTAAGGTCTCTCCCAGCATTTAAATTTGATTTCTCCGTTTCCTGCCTATCTTATGTAGCAGAGTATATGACTGGAGACACCTGGAGTGTGTCTAAAAGCCTTTTTAAATCACCAGACAGCAGAAGAGAACCTGCCTCATTTAATAGCTGCAGGGACAGTGCATATTTAGAAAAAGCATCTCACTGGAAGTTGGAATGTGTTTTACTGAGTGCTTAGGTTATGCAGAGTTACAAAATGTGTTTGTATAAGGAAGTGTGTGTGTGAACTGATTTTTCTCCTGGTTTCTTCTCTACAGTTGGAGAAATTATTGAATAACGATAAATCTGTTTCACGTATCTTTTCCTTAATTTGTTTCAATGACAAGATTCACTGTGAGTAAACATATAAATGTGCATTATTTATGTAAACACATCTCAATTTACCTGTTGCAAGGTAAAGTTCATGATTTCCAAAAAAGGAGTCATATAAAGAACCTTTAGAAGACACAAAATCCAACTTCCTTAGTTTCCCAGAAGAGGAAAATGATTTGGAGAGATTAATTATTTTGTTCAAGATAGCTAGTCATTGACTAGGACAGAACTAGACATCTGGTCTTTAGATAATTAGCCCAAGACAGTGATTATTATATTTCAGTTGTTCTTATCAGCTGCAGTCAGTCACAGGTAGGAAAAAAGAAATTGAATCTCTACTAATACCAGGTGCTCTGAATAATGAGGTGTAGCCCCCGCCCCAGAGTTGCTTAGAGGCTCACAAGTGAGTCAACCATGAAAACAAAAGCAACTTGTTACGAGAGTATAAACCTTGTGGTACATTTTTTTAAATAATTCTGAGACAACTTTAAGATCTGCACCTACAGCCTCCTTAATATAGGTTGAGCATCCCAAATCTAGAAATCCAAACTCCAAAATGCTACAAAATCCAAAACTTCCTGAGCACTGACGTGATGGAAAGTTCCACTCCAGGAGATGGGCTGCAGTTGAAACACAGGCACACTAAGCATACTGTACAAAATTGTGTGTCTAAGGGGTAAGAAACACAAGTGTATTTCATGCTTACACTTGGGTCCTATCCCCAAGGTATCTTTTTATGTATATGAAAATATTCCAAATTCTGAAAATATCCAAACTCCCTGGATACGCGATCCTCGACCTATAGTATAAGTTGTTGTTGCTATTTTTTTTGGTTTGCATTTTTTATTTCATTTTTAACACACAAATAATATATGAGAACATTCTTCTAGAATCTGTAAAGAGAAGGCAGGAAGAATAATTGTTGCCCAAATTAGAGTTAGTAACAAGGGTGATTTAGAGTGTTAAAATTTTCAAGCTCCACATGTTTCATTTATTTTACTTTATTTTTTGTCATCATAGGGGAAAGAAAGAGTGGAGTAAGAGAGCTATCTGGGACATCATGTGTTTTCATCTAAAAGAATAACCCTTCTAAAATATATGGAGAATTTTTTTTCTCTCAGTATTGTCATTACAGCTCAAAAATTTTTGCTATTTTATATTCAACCTCAATTTTGTTTGAAAAGGACAATTTGTTCCTCTCCAATTATTTCTGAAGGTTTTTCAAGAGAGATTTGAAATATGTTGACCTTTAAATTATGCATTGATTTTTTTCTAATAAACTTTAAGAGTAAACTCAGGATCAACACAGTCCCAATACCAGGGGAAGATGAACATAACAGTGATTCAGACAAATGTCCATATTCCACTTAAGCATATACATTGGAAGTAAAGTTTCAAACAATTTGAATGTAAATCTAGAGGGTACTCTTCATAGATGTCACTGTGGCTTTCATATGTGGCCTGGAAGTCATCCCAACGGCATGCAGCTCTGTAGGGATAGCCATGGACACCACTTCTTGAAAAAATACCTGGCTACCCAATTCAAAAGCTTTGAACACTGAAGGTAAAAATGATGTCATTTTCAGTTGTCATTATGAAACTGAAAATGATTTATATATATATATATATATAAATATATATTTAAAATAAAATATAATCTGTCTGCCCTAAGGGACAGTACAGTGGGAGACTGTGGTCTGAGATCCAGCAACTACCCAATACTGAAAAGAAAATATTCAAATAAAAGAAAAGTAAAGGATGGAAAACCCTAGGTACAAGGCATTTGCCCTTCATCATTCTTCCTATGATATTGACTAGACCACTTGTCACCTCCCACAGGCAGTGAGCATGAGGAATGTGGTGACCTGGAAAGACATGTCCCCTCCTATCTGAGCAAGTGAGGGGTCTTCAATGAGCAAGTGCATTAATGTGGTAAGTCACATGGTAGGACAGATTCTCAACATAGCTGTATGACAAGAATCGCATAAGGGATGATTAGTCTGAATCTGCAGGGATAAACTGTAGGCTTTGTAGTGTAATAGAAACTCCACAAGTAAATCCAATATGCAAGAAGGTGGAGAGCCAGGGTGGGGCTGAGTGCAGGATGCTCCTGGAAGCACATGGCAAGGCAGTGGCTCTCAGACAGACATGGGAATTGCCTGTAGCCTTCTAAAGCATGAATTGCCTAACTGCATCATGGGGTTTCTGATACATTGGTCTAGAAGAGTAAGAGGTTAGAATCTCCATATATATATATATATTTTTTATATATAATATAACACAGAGACTGGTGTTTACCTGCCAAGGCTGAGTCGGGGTTAGGGAGGTATTTGAGGTAGTTGAGTCTTAACTGTGTGTAGTGGCAAAGGACAAGAGGAGCTGGCAGGAAATGTTCTTCACAGAGGGCAAAGCTTAGCTAGGATCTGCAAGTAGATTTGAAGAGCAGAATAGATGTTCAACCTCATTGGTGAAACCTAAGTCCTGGGGCAGCTTAGTCCCACAAGGAATTTGAGTTATATATTAAAGGTAGCAGCTAAATGGGCATAGGACTTGATTTGATCTGTGATTTTGTAAATTTGTTGTGATTATGTAACTGAGCATGAGTTGAAGATGGACAAAAACTAGAGAAAGTCTAGGTAAGAAGTTTTTGCAGTGTTTGAGTAAAAACTAGTGATGGTTTGCACATGTTTGGTGGCAATAGAGAAGATGAATGGACAGATTCTAGGGGCACATGAAGCAGAATGAATAGGATTTGGTGATTGATGTAAAGGAGAGGAGGACACATCAGGAACGAATGCCTGAGATGTGGATTTGGCTGCTGGGTACAGTGTTGCCTTTCCCACAGTTTTGGAGTGAGGTGTTGGGTCAACCATGAGTTTGGACTCAGTGAGGTTGGGACACCCAGAAGACCTTCAAACAAAGGCATTCAAGAGGCAGGTGGATGCGTGGGTTGGAGTGCATTATGAGCTGGAGGTTATCAGCACAGAAATGGCAGCTAAGGATGTAAGAATAATTGAGGGACAAAAGGGTAAACAGGGAGACAGAAACATGGCAGGGCCACGGGTCTTCTGGGTTCTGAAGAGGTTTGTTGGCTGAAGTTGACATAAACTGAAGCTGAACTGAAGTTGTAGGATAAATGGTCATATCTCACATGCCTTAGAATTACAGCTGACTAAAATAAAACAGGGATTTCTTATGGTGGGTTCTGGGGGTCTAAGCAGGGATGGAATGAGACTGTTGCTTACCAATTTTAGCCCTTCATTTTCCTTCCCTCATCTGTTGTGTGAGGAGAGGAGCCCTGCAGTCTCCTATGACCAGGCCAAAGCAGGGGGACAGGGGCGAGGCCACATTGCCTTGGGGAAAATGCATGGTTCTTCAGCACTGACCTCCACATTAGCCAGCTAAAAATATTAAGTCCCTACATCAGGTCTGCCCTGGCTGGGTTGCTAGGAGAACACATGAGTTCTAAGGTAGCACACTGGGGGAATTAGATGGGGATGTGTCTGCTTTTTCATCCACACGGGACTACATGGTGCAGTGCTTATGGCATACTTTCTGTAATTTGGCTTGGGCCAGTACTTATGGCTGGAGGTAAGGGGTTAAGGAAAAAAAATAAGAAAAGGAAGGAAGGAAGGAAGGGAGGGAGGGAGGGAGGGAGGGAGGGAAGGTCTTATCCTCAGGGAATTTATTTAATCATGTGAATATAATATGACATTTGAAAATCAATAATCTCTGGAACAATGTATAATGTAGTTGCAAACAATGTAGTTTGATATAAATGATACAGTATATAAATGAGTTAATACTGAACAAACCAACCAAAACCAGAGGCTCCAGCCTGCTTGTTTTTCTGGCCTTTACACTTGACTGAGCAGCGTTTGCACTCTTGGAAAAGGACAGTGGGATCTGCAGCTCTGCCCCTGGCTCTTGCTCCTCCGCCCTCCCTTAAAGTACATAAACCGCATCCACCTTGCATGTTGTGGATCCTTACAGTCTCTGTTCTTCCAGCCCCCCCTATTTCTAGAACACTCAGCTCAAAGCAGACCCACGGGCTGAGGGCTGCTGCCACCAGGAGGGCCAGCCTGAAGATGGAACAGACGCCCCTCTGCACAGGTGAATTTGTACAAGGGAATAGGACAGGCAGGCCGTTCTCTTTTAAAATTCTTTTATTTCTTTGTTCTCTCACTGTATCTTTTTCTTTGTTTAATTTTCCTCTTTTTGGGGGTAGCATATAAATACTTTTTGGAATATTATAAACTCAAAATACACCATTAGAACAATTTCTCCTTCCAAATTCACCAGTTTCTTGGAGGTGTGGGACTATTTCTCCCTGTTTCACCAGCCATGATTTAGGCGTATGTTGTAGCTCATGGAGCCAGTGAGAGCGAGGACAGGCTATCTTCAGAAGTGAATGCAAATGATATTTTATGGCCATGGTGCTTTTCCATTTGTGCTTCTGTTGTAAATGATCTATCCATTTTAAACGTAAGAATATATTATGAAGCATCTGTTTTTGTAGTCTTGACACCAGTCTTCAAAATCACATTGGGTATACATACAATTTTAAAACATCGTGCTAATCCAGGCTATCCTAGTATGTGGTACTAAGAAGCTATAACACATTCTCTAGTAGAATGTCATCTTATTCATGCATTAAAAGAAGCAATGAGTAGGGTGAACTGAATACAGTTTAAAATCCTTCCATTTTTAGTACTGTTTGCTTTTGCCTATCAGGAAGAAGCTGATCCTCTTTCTGCTCCTTGAAAATCTGAAGTGGCAAATGTCGTCTATGAGTTTCTCCCTGCTAAGTTTTATATGAACTTGAGACATCTTGTCTCACCTTGACACCCTCTGTAGTCAGTGCCTTCTGGTCAGAGTTAATGGGGGAGTCTCAACTGCAAGCACTGGCTTTATTCATGGATTAGCACACCTGAACCCAAACCAGTCAATAGCTTCCCTGTGCACCTCTGGGTACAGTCATTAGGATCCAAAAGAGGAGAGAAGAGACACCCTCTTACCATTGTCATTGCCTTGCTTGATCTCCTCCGCTGTCCGGTCTATCAGCACATACAAAGACCAAACCACGCAGGTGATGGCGATGACATGGAATGTGACAGAGCAGAATATTTTCCTCCTTTCACTTGTGGTCATCTGTAGTTTTTCCCACTGCAAGTGGAAACAAATTATACAAAACTGAATTTATAACTAGAAAATTAGGCTTTGATTTTATTTCCCAGACATGGATCCCAAATGGATAAAACTTAGCAGGATAATGTATTTTCACAATTTAAGATTATGCTATACTATTCAAATAAGTCATTATGTTTGGACAGCCATGAAATCATAATATACAGTTAAATGGAAGTTAAATATATAAAAAATAAAAACAAGCTGGATGCCATGGCACATGCCTGTACTTGAAGCTACTCTGAAGGCTGAGGCAGGAGGATTGCAAGTTCAAGGCCAGACTCAGAAATTTTGAGACCTTGTCTCAAAATTTTTAAAAAGGGATAGTGATATAGCTCGATGGTAGAGTGGCCCTTGGTTTGTATCTCTGGTATTGCAAAAATAAAAATCAATCAATTAATCAATCAGCCGGGCGTGGTGGCGCAAGCCTATAATCCCAGCACTTAGGGAGTTGGAGACAGGAGAATCACAAGTTCAAAGCCAGCCTCAGCAATGGTGAGGTGCTAAGCAACTCAGTGAGACCCTGTCTCTACATAAAACACAAAATAAGGCTGGGGATGTGGCTCAGTGGTCAAGTGCCCCTGAGTTCAATCCCTGGTACCAAATTAATTAATTAATCAATTAATAAATACAAACAAAAATAATTTCCCATTCTCCAGGTGAATTTTCAGCTTTGTTTTGCTAGTCTGTGTTGTATTCTGTAACATGAGTGATATAGCTTTAATATTGTACACATTTTAGAAAACATTTCCTTTTAGGTTTCTGCCTATCACCTCTTGGTGGCACTAGATTACAAGTAGTGACAGGTAACACTGTCTTCATAGATTATTACATGAGCTTACATAGTGTTGCATTCTTGAATGTGTGAATTTAACAGGTATTCAAATGGCTGGTTAATATTTGCCAGGGAGAGTCCACATTTTCTGTTCACGACTCTTCTAGAAAAACAAAATTTTAACATCTTGGCCATGGAAGACAATGTGCCAAAGCCTCTTTGGAAGTGGCCTTGATTTGTTGTTGCCAGGAGAGTTGTAAATGCCGGGAGAATCGTTGTCCTTTAATCACACTCAAAAAGTTGAGGGCTGCTCTCTAAGGCTGGGAGAGAAAGAAGGCTACAGGTTGGTAGAAGTGAAGCTCATGTGAGGATATGTTTCCCATAGTGGAAAAAGCAGCCTTTCAAAATAATTTTGAATGTTTTACATCCATAGCGTCACTTCATTTCCATGATAGGAATCATGTCTTTGTTTTGCTTTACTGTATTTCCAAAGAAAAATTAAATCACAATGATTTTATTAGATGTGAATGAATATGCAAAGCTCTTGGTAATTCAAGATTCTTTATATTATTCTGCCCTTGCTAAAGCAAAATCTTTAGAACTTGCTAAGACCCCACCCCAGCAACACGCACATAGAATTTGATGCAAGACTCAATTAAAAGCAAGAGGGCAGCTGGGCGTGGTGACACACACCTGTAATACCGGCACTTTGGGAGGCTGAGCCAGGAGGATCATGAGTTCAAAGCCAGCCTCAGCAAAGGCACTAAGCAACTCAGTGAGACCCTGTCTCTAAATAAAACACAAAATAGGGCTGGGGATGTGGCTCAGTGGTCAAGTGCCCCTGAGTTCAATCCCGTACCAAAAATAAAAATAAAAAATAAAAACAAAAGCAAGAGGACATGCATCATGTTGCAGAAAGTCCTGGGTCTGCCACCAGCGTGAGACATCACTGAAATCGCTCACTCTCTCTGAGCCCCACTTAACTCATCTTCATGAGAAGCAGATTACGGTGGAGCCCTTGGTAGAGAGGCTAGAGAAGAACACAAATCATCCTTCATTTCTTCCTTTGTTAACAGGTTAATTCTACTAGGGTTGACATTATGCCCAGCCAAAAGCTGCCTTTCCAACCTTTTTGGCAGAGGTGAACTTTGGCTATTTTTCACTAATGACGTATCAGCAGATATTTACAAGAACATTGAGATTTTGCTCCTGGGTATAGGGATTGTTCTTTTTTCCTTTGCTTCATAGGGGTCTATTAGAGCTAATGGACCATTTATACTCCTTCCTGTACTGTTGTGTCTTCCATATTATTCTAAGTATAATAATGGGGAAATCTTAATAACCTGGCTTCCTACGAAGTAAACAGATGGTTCAATCTAGACTCTGTTTTGAAATAATCAATAACTAATTGAGAATAGTTTAGCCTTTGCTTTGGCTTTTACCAAAACTTCACATCATATTTGTGAAAGATTGCATCTTAAAATCTTGATTTGGCATTTATGGCAATGTTAATTTGAATAACCTGCATAATCATAGAATCTTACCGTTTGGCAACAGCATTTTGTGATTTACTAAATAGTCGTTGAATTACCTCAATATTCTGTATGACCAGTAAAAAGGATGAGGTGGTACAGAAAAGCAGATTCAGTTGTTCAGATTTCTAAACTGTTCCAGTCTATGAGAATACCCTCAGTAACAAAATATTCCTACCGAGTCCATCCCAATTGTGAAACTACCCATAAAAAAACCTTAAAAATGAGACTTCTTTTATCTAAGGAGTAGTTTGATGACCTGGCTGGAACACATAATTTAAAATCAATGAACCTCCAATAGAAAAATATCAGAGGAGCTGACAGATAAACCAAATCATTTGTAAAGACTCCTTCTAGTTCCAGACAATAGATGCTCCGAATTTATCACCTCTAACTAGCATTAGAAGTGACATTTTAAGGAGAACCGAAGTGTGAGGGGACCATCAACCTTTTCCATTTCATAAAGTGCTCACAGGAACCATTAGGAAATTGACTACTCAGCCCACAGGTAACTGCGATGCCACAGCGCTCTCTTCCTGTTGATTGTATTACTGCAGCCGACGTTCAACACACTACACCAACAGAATTATTGTGTTTATAAACTGGTGATATTGTCTGTTCAGCTTTCAGTTTTACATACTAAGTTTCAATAATTTTTTAAGAATTTTTTAATTTGTTCTAATTAGTTATACATGACAGTAGAATTCACTTTGACACATCATACATAAATGGACTAAAACTTCTCATTCTGGTTGTACATGATATAGAATCACACTGGTCGAGTAGTCATAGGTAAGGATAGACAAAGCTGTCATTGAAAGTGCTGTGATTTAATATTTGTGTGGTTGAAATTCAGTAGCAGTTCACAAAAGATTTTGTGATAGGAAAGTGGCAATCTGTGAAAATTCACATAGCCTTTGACTCTGTTCCCGACTTTATAAAACAAAGTGTGGTTTCTGCCCACATTACCACATGCATGATGTGGTAACCTCACTCTGGCTTGCCATCAGTGGGGCAGAAATGGCCACTGCCTTTCCTCTAGATGACTCAGGCCTGAGCCAAATATTCAGTCCTTGAGTCTCTCAGTGTGAAGGAGACACATGTCACTCTATCCAAGTGGTCTCAGGAAGCTGGTGCAATCATCAGAGAGCACTCCCCTTTCTTTTCCCCAAGGAGAAAAGGGGGACAGGGACACACCACAGCACGCCACCAAGTCTTACGAAGTTTTGCAACATTTTTCCAATTCAGTAGTTTTCAGGTTTTCTTTTCTTTTTTAGTTACTCCAAATATTTTATTTTTCTAACAGTGATATTATGTAAATGGAACAAAATGTCAAAAAACACTGGTTAGTACTTAATCTGTTAGTACTTAACCAAAGCTTTCTTAGGGTACAGAAGTGATCAGTGACAGACTTTTTGATTCTTCCAAGGAGTTCCTTCATCAGGCAGTTTAGCTTCTGTTTAAACTTTCCCTTGAAAACAATTGAGATTCTGTCAGTCCTGTCCCTGAAAACATGTGCGTTAAGTCTAAACCTGTTCTTTTATTGCAAAATCAAACACCGATGAGGTTTTGTGATCAAGTTCTCTTAAAAATTAGCATCAGCTAAGGTTGGCAAAATCAGCATCAAAAATCCCAGCACCTCCTACATAGTTGGTTTTTCTGCTTGGACTTTACAGTTCCTGGGTTTTGGGTACCTATTTGTTGTTCCAGGCCTTTGCTCCTTTGTTGAAACCCTTAACAGAAAGAATTGGACAGAACTCTATTATGCACTCAGAAATATACAACCAAACTTTTCTGAAAAGATTTCTGAACTGTAGTATAAACTGATGAAAATATCATTTCTGTGAAATTTTCCATTTGCTCTAGCTAAATCTAACAATGCATTTCAGTGTCAAATTTTCAAATTTAAACTACTTGTATTTGTAGTCTATCCTAAAATATAAATTCAAAAATACTGACTAATGAAAATATGTTTAAAATCTTTGTAGAATGAAGGTGGTTCACTTGCACAACATTAAAATCCATGAGGACTACTTTGCCAAAGCCGTTTGTTTTTTCTTGGACTCTGTATAGGACCAAGAATTACCATGGAAATCTATTGACTGATAGAGCAAATAACTGCCACTTGGTGGCACTAAGCCCCCATGCTAACTAGCAGAACTGGTTTTCAAGCGCAGGCTGACCAGGTACTCCTAGCCAGCTGGCTGTGAAGGCTTTGATGTTGTTACATTAAGGCAGCATCAAACCAAACTCCCGTTTTAACTTCTTAAATTTTTCTGACTCAGCTTGTCATATTATGATGGAGTTTTTGTCACATGTGTGCAAAATAATACCTAAAACAGCAGGTATTATTAAATGTATTGCATTATCTATACATCTTAGTAACCTATGTTGAGTTAGAGGATAGTAAGTAAACCTACAAAAGTTCTAGAACTTGTCACCGTGGAGAAGTTCCTAGAGGATTGATTCCTATGTAGCAGTATTTCTAGGTGTTCCCCAGTGTCAATCTGGAAACCTGTAAGAAATTCAATATTTGGGGCCCCACATCAAATTTATTGAATAGGAAATTCTGGTGGCACAGCCCTGTAGTCCGAGTTTTAAAAAGGCCTTGGGTTATTCTCAAGCAAGCTGAAGTTTGAGAATGACCTGTTTAATGAATGCAGTTGGCAGAACTGCATGGTGACCTCAGTGGATTCTATACTAGAAGTAGCACGTACCACTTTTATCATAAACAAGTAGTCCAGGGAAGGAAAGAAACCAACAAAATATTCTGGTTATCTGGCTGTGATGTAAATATTCCAGGTTGAATTTTTAAAACTCACAAAATTAATGAATTTATTTAAAATGAAATGATTTGGTGTTAGCTCATTAATCACTAAAACAGTTTCATTTTTTATTTTACCTTTTAAATTAGTGTTTAGGTAACATGAAGGCTTATTAAAACCTAATTGTATTAGTTACAATTTCAAGTATTTGGGAAAAGAACCAAACTATAGACTCTGGACATTTATGAAGAATTACTCTTGAGATGTGAATGAATTACCAAATTCATAGATATGCCCATAGTAAGTAATTTCTCCCTTAAATTGTATTTAAGAACACTAGAAGAAAAAGCTGACCTGTTCAGACCCCTAATGAAATTACTAGAGACTTGATGGTATATAGGAAATAAGTGAATTTATGCATGGAAATGCAGAACATCACTAGCCATTTAAAATGAATTTATTAAACTTTAGCCATTATCATAATGTGGAATTTGCAACACCATATCCAAATGAATTCAGGTGTCCTTCTCTTCCATGTTGATAACATTTCTCAGGGATGTAGATGGGATTGTTCGTGAGAATATAGTCAGCCAGAGCCCCCATCTATTTTTCAACGAAATATAGATTTTTCTGAATATTAAATGTCACAGCAGGGGAATGCAGTCTGCTTACATTAGCTATTGGAACACAGATAAGAAGGGCAAGGGTGAGTTATTTTGCATATAATAGGTGGAATCATCTAAAAGATTGTACAATGATATTTTCTTTTGCTGTTAGGAATGAAAAATCTATCACAGGTTATAATAAATGCTCTAGTAACTTCACATCCTTCTTGTATAATTCAGAATGTTAGGATTTAATGTTTCCCTAAGAAATACTGCGATAGATGACAGATTTCAAAAAAGGTGAAGGAACTCAAATATTCCAAATGAACCAAGAGCATTAACGTAGGTGTGTGTGATAGTCACATCTTCCATGTGAAATGTGGAACAGCGGCCTCACCTGAAAGGTCCCAAAATGGACCTGGGGTGCTATCCCGATTGTCCTAGTGATGGCAAAACCCATGAAGGTACCTGAGAATGGATAAGTGGAAGAAATGGCTCTTTTTCTGAAAAGGTAATTAAGTTGGATTTCTGCTCACAAGTGTTCTTAGCGTTAGCTTTCAGAGATGTTTGAAGCTGACATAATAGAGCTTCACTGAGAAGAGCTCACCTCACTTTATAGTATTTACAATACCATTGAACTTGAAATGGAGAAGCAGAGTTGTGAGAGCAGTACAAAAATGCAGCAATAAGTTGCCAAATGCTGAAATACCACTTTAAAGAGCCAAGAAAAGCTGCACTTAATTAATGCGAGAGTAGCAAACATATGTTCTGTGAATATGCTGACCATGTTAACTTACCACATGAAGAATGTATGGTTAAGAATTGTGACTCAGTGGTGCTATTAGGCACATGATGCAGTGCTGTAGCAGAGAGCCACATCAACTGCCCACAAGAAATTGTCCAGTTGTAAAGACACTAGTAGAAGCAGAAGCCAGGGAATATAGAAAACACTGGAAAGAGCAGTGGGGACCAGAGAGATCCTGAGTAGGGGCAGGAGGTTCGGGTAGTGGCAAGAAGAGGGACACAAGGCAAAGTCAAGGCACAGGCAAGGCAAGGGACCATGAGTTTGGAGAGGGATTGTAGTGGAGCAACTTGAGAATTTGGACCCTGGGGATAGGCAGGCCTGGATAAAGAGCCCAGTCTGACTTGGGGCAAGTAACCTATCCTCCTAAAACCTTGGCTTCTTCCTTCACAAAATTAGAATAACAGTAATAACTCTTGAATAGGGTTATTAGAATTTATATGAGATTACATACGCAAGTAGTTAGTACACAGCAAGCCAGCAAGTAAACCAGGGGTATCTGGCTACTTCATTTATTTATTAATTTTGAGATGATGTCTCCATATGATGCCCATGCTGATCTAGAACTTGTGGGCTCAAGAAGATCCTCCTGGAATCACGAGTTCAAAGCCAGCCTCAGCAACGGCGAGGCGCTTAGCAACTCAGTGAGACCCTGTCTCTACATAAAACACAAAATAGGGCTGGAGATGTGGCTCAGTGGTCAAGTGCCCCTGAGTTCAATCTCCAGTACCAAAAAAAAAAAAAAAAAAAGAAGATCCTCCTGGCTGAATTTCCTCAATGGCTGGGAGTACATACAACTGTGGGCTACCTTGTCTGTATAATAGCTGCTTTATGAAGCAGTTTCACAGATGTTTTATTAGGTCCATAGTGGACTTTAAAAATCATAATTATATGTTGAATTCCTTTAAATGTAGCACACTCAGTTTGCCAAAGTTCCTACCACTCTCTTTGGTTTACATCCAGTGCATTTCACTCATTTATTTGACCTGTTTGGTACCTGTGAGTTTATGACCCTTGAAGTGTTCAAAATCCCTCATTAGCATCAGTACGGAAATTTTTTTCAGAAGATAGAAGCTATAAATTGCAAAACAGATGCCCCAATATTTTGATCTTGTAAAGAGCTGAGGACCTTAGGAGCCAACATGAAGAGGTATCAGAATGGCCATTTGGTACTTGGTGTAGGCAGCTTTTCCTTAATTGTGACCAAAAGACCTGATAAGAACAACTAGAGGAAGAAGTTTATTTTGGCTCATGGTTTCAGAGGTTCAGTTCATGTTAGCCAACTCCATAGCTATGGGACTGAGGTGAGGCAGGGTATCGTGGCAGAAGGGTGTGACAGAGAAAAGCAGTTCAGGAAATGACAATCAGAAAGACAATCAGAGCTCTGCTTACCAGGGACAAAACAAAACCCAAAGGCATGCTTCCAGTGACCTACCTCCTCCACACCCTACCTGCCTACAGCTACCACCCAGTTAATCCATATCAGTGGCTCAATCCTCTGGTTAGGTCGCAACTCTTATAAATCTAATCATTTCACCTCTGAACCTTCTTGTGTTGTCTCAAACATGAGCTTCTAGGGGACACCTCATATATAAACCATATCAGTACTGAAAACATGGGAGTAGTCAGGCTGACCTAGGCTGTTATGTTGATGTGCTAAGTCTGCTACAAAAATGGGATGAGAGAATATCAATCTTACAGGCATAAATATTCTAAAAATACTGTGGTCAGTAAATTCAAAGTTAGTAAATTATTTTTATAAAACAGGTTGGCTATTCAATTATCTCTTGATATCTGCCAGATTAGTTTCACAAACCTTTTAGGTACCAAAAACAATGACTACCCAAGTCCCTTATATAAGATGGCAGAGTATTTGCATATAACCTACAAATATCCATATAATTTAAATAATCTCTAGATGACTTATGATACCTAATACAGGTTAAGTGCCATGTAAATAATTATGATATTGCATTGTTGAGAAAAAAATTACAAGGAAAAAACATCTATATCTTTTAAACACAGGCATTATTTTTTCCCTGAATACTTCAGATACACGATAGGTTAAATCTGCTGAAGCAGAACCAGAGAATACCAAGAAGTGACTGTTTTATATTTGGCTTACTTTATCAAGACAAAATTTTCTATATAAAATATATGCATATAACATATAAATGTCTTTGTAAATACTTCAGAGTCTGTCTGAGTTAAGTATCAAAATGATTTTTCTTTTCAATATGTCCCTTATCTCCCCTTGTTTTGTATCAAGATGTTCATGACAGGAGGGATTTCCTAATAATTTTGATTAAAGTATTTGTAATATAAGAAAAAAAAAAAAATGCTGTGTTAAATTATCCACTAGAGGGTGCAATGATATCACATATGATGATGAGCTGCAAGTTAAAAAGAAATGGAAAAAAGTGTACTTATATTTGTTATATGTATAATAGGTGGTACTTAGGTACATTTCCATTGGAACGGTTGGGGTAACATTAAGATAGCAAGTTCCTATGCTCTGTTCCAGATCCATTATCTGTGGGTACTCTAAGAATATGCATTCTTAACATGCACTGTGTTTTCTGTATGCTGAAGTTGGAGGGTTACTTTCCCAAGGAAGGGAAAGTTTAGGGAAACATTTTAGAAAGACACTGTAATATCTAATACTTTTACAAGGGTGAATATATTTCTGTCATGACCCCTATGTCCCACAAGAACCCACCTAAATCTGAGTTGATTACTCTTATCAGGTAAGAATGTCATTGGAGGAAAACCTAATTAAACTCTCTAACTTCATTTTCTTAGTTGACTTGAAAGTAACTAGTTTGGGAGGTCACACAACTGGGCAACACATCATTATTTCCCCAATATCTCTGCTGTCATTAACACCTCTGATGTATGGGTTATGATGATAATGGTTGCCTCGCTTACTCTTTTAAGGCCACTTTTGCTGACCCTTTACTTGGGTCTGCAGTTGTCTGAAGGGTGACTAAAATAGGATATAAAAACTTGGCATCTCCATCTTCATATTGTCTATCTCCTTTGCTGCCTTAACTTTGGGGTCAAATTCTACTTACTTCTATAATAGACATGTTAATCATTTCAAAAACGCTTTGTCCAAAATTATAATGCAGGGTTAAAGTGACCTAGACTTGCCTAGGTCTTTCTCTTTCCCTTCAAGGATGTAGACACCTACCAACTGCCATGACCAGAAATGCCAGGCCACAAAAGGAGCAAAAAGATGTGCCACCTGAGTTCTGGAAAGATCTTAACTGGTTTCCAGAGAGAATGTGAACATTCCTCCCTTATTTGCTTCTCTCTCTCCAGCTTTATTCTTGTCGTGTGTCTGTGACTCCTGGACTCCTTGGAGGGCAGAAGTGAATTTGTGAGTGGACATCCCACTTTACTGTTCTTTGGTCATTGAATGAAGCTCTTTCTTTCATCACTCTGTCTCTTCAGTCGTTGGCCTTATCAAGTGGCAGCAGGATTTGGGCTTTTTCTCGGTTACATAACACAAATTAAAAATTTATTAATAGATTTATTTAAACAAAGTTTCTTTCAATGTATTAAACTAATGCCTACTTGTCTGTTTTCTCTTGGTGGTTATAGTGACAAATATAACATATACTCTGGAAGAGAAGTTCGTATATTATTGCTTCAAGAATGTTAAAGCAGCAGAAAATCTGTAGTGCTGTGTTCATGAGAATATTTAATTATGGACTGTAGCTTGTTAAAGAAAACAAAATAAATAATTGGATTATATTTCACAGGGTGGCACAAATATATTTCCCTATAGGTTGAAGCCCTTGCCCAGGACTCTTGGCATCGACACAGCTGTCTACCATCTTCTTCCCTGGCAGTCTGTTTCTCGTGTTTGTTTCTGGGGTGTGTGTTTCCCTTCTTTCCCTTTCAGCTAATATCCATAGCACATGTGGGGTCTACCCTGGGGCCACTCTGCCTAAAATGATCATAGCTTTGCAGTTTAGAAGAAAGTGTCCATGCACTAAATGGGGTCACAGAGCCTGGGAATATGAAAAGAAAGACTTTTTTAAAAAATATTTTTTTAATTGTAGATGAACACAATACCTTTATTTATTTATTTTATGTGGTGCTGAGGATTGAACCCAGTGCCTCACACGTGCAAGGCAAGCACTTAACCACTGAGCCACAACCCCAGCCCCCAAAAGAAAGACTTTTTAAAAGACTCAGTTTTACTTCTTGATTTCATAGCTGGAAAAATCAGAGCCGAGAACACTGAACTGATTCTCCCAGGGTAATATAAATGTTATTTGTGATCATTTTCATCTAGGAGCTAATTACTGAAGCATCACAATGCATCAGGGGTTGTTCTAGGTGTTGGGAAAGAAAATAACCAGAATTCCTACTTCCATGAGGTTCATATTACTCTCATAGTTACAAAATTGTGTGTATTTATTAGCATAGAGGACTATTTAATTGCTTATCAATAACAGATAATGGGCTTTGATTTCATAAATGCTTCTATCCCTTTCTCAATTGCCTTTTATCATTTGTGTGTATGTAGAAGTATCTTTCTAGAGTATTCCTTTGGGTGGCAGCAAAGGAGTTTTTCCTTTGCCTTCTCTATTGTGTGTACCCTCAGCAAGCGCAAGTCCCCTGGCAACCTCTTACCAGGGCTTATTTTCATGGGTCAAAAAAATTCTTGCATTCAAATTTCATCCTACTTTAATAGCAGTGTCACATCTGAATATCATATGCAATTCCATTGGGTTGGATTTTTTTTTTCAACTCTCAGAGTCTTTTAGCCACATAACAAATTGAAATAAACCTGATAAATGTATATTCTACTCTCTCTTACATGGCAGTCAATACAATTTTAATTTCTTTAAATTTTGATTCATGTTTTGGATGTAATAAACAAATAGTGTTTTAAAACCTTAAAGGAAACAGTGCTGAGTGAACATATTTAAAAATCAGTTTTATCAGTACTTTGATATCAAGCATGATTAATTACCCCAATATTTTATATTTTTACTTACTTTAGGTCTTATAGAGATTCAGCTTTTGTTAAGAATTTTCCCTACAACTGAAGGCATTTTTTCCCTTTTGTAAAAGGTAAAATTCCTTCAAGGTTTCTAAAAATGTATACATTCCTTAACTTGTAGGCAGAATATCATATTTATTTTTTCTAGGTAGAGGTCTTGATTTTCACTGGCTTCTCAAAGAAATCTGAGATACTTTCCAGATTAAAAGCTCTTGCTTTAAACTGCTCTTCCTAGCATTGATTTAATAGTGAATATCACCTTACAGATGAGGAAGCCCTGAGCCAGGGAAGGGGTGGAGGTGTATCCCATCTCCACAGCTGGAAATGAAACTTGTGGCTCAGGGACTTGATATGTTTAGGAAACAAAGAATGGCTTCACGACCACAATTGGAAGATTTCCTCATTTATAGTACTCAGGATGGATTCTGCATCCCCAAAGCTGATCCCCAGCCTAGGGGAGTGGGGTGAGGTATGGGATCTGAAATGCTGGCTCATGTTTATATGGGAATATTCAACTTTGTTCCAGTATTTGGCTGTATGAGAAGAGCAACTCTGCTCCATCTTACCAACCGCCAATCTGGTTTCACTTCAAGTAGGGAGAAGTTGGTTTGGACCATAGAAAGCTCCAGGGGGCTCAGGATCTCATTGCAGTTCTGAGGACATCTAAGGGATTTGTCTGGGTCTTTGGAAGTTCATGCCAAGGGAGCCCATGTCTTATAATAATTCCTTAGGTGTGTATGCTATCTGTGTGCAATTTTCTGAGACACAGGTAATAATTTTTCCCATTTTAGAAGAGTCCATTTTTCTTCCTAAAGCTTAAGAATGAGAAGGAACTCTTATTCTAGAGTCTCTATTTAATAGTCTATCATTTTTCCTTTCACTCTTCTTGGAAACCTAATAATAATGGGCTAGCCTTGCTGCTTTTCCTATGTCCTTCTTTCCTAGTTATTTATTGTCAGGATTATTATTCATTAATCCTAATAATGAACACTTTATTCCACTGCAGATTCAATTGTCAATTTCTCTGGCACCATTTGATGCCAGCAAGGGGATAAAAAGTAAATGCTAAGCCAATCTAATATTATTCTAAAAATTTTTTCTTATAAAAAAACAAGGAAATATAGTTCAGTTATCAAAATTAAAAATGACTCAGGAATCTTCAGTGTTTCCATCCATATCTCCTTTCTCTTGAAGATCATAAAAACCTTCTGACACTTGAGCTGAGCATGATGAGAAGAGGACTTTGGGTTATGTGAACATACATGGAGTTGTGGATTTGTCTGAGGAACCTGAGAAGATTGGGTGTCTGAGCATGAGGTGGAAGGACACAAGGTGAGGGGGACGAGTGGCAGGACCTGAGGTAAAGACTCTTGTCATCTGAAATGGGGGATTGTGGGGCATAAGACTGTCATGGATGAGTCAACACACAGGGAGAAGTAGAAGATCCTCCAAGAATTCCTTCATGACATTTGTTTAAAAGGAATTTCTTTATGGCCACTTGCAATAGAAAGCAAGACCGCAAGGGACATGAACGTAAGCTGACCTCCTCTGGACAAGATAATGGGATGACCAAGTCTGTCGCCCTGAGGTGAAGAGGCTGGAGAAGCTGAGAGAGTTGAAGTGGAGCTGCAAAGAAGGTGGGAAGCCCTGGCTTCAGGGTGGGATTTCCCTTCTGCTACTGAACTCAGCAAATGCTGAGTAGAATGAATTTAGGGATGAAATTTGCAAGGTTACTGATCTTTGAGTTCAGATGTACATGGGCAGATGAAGACCAGCCTATGAAAAGATGAAGCAGAACAGAGAAGCTGGGCTGTGGGTGCTTATAGAAGACAGGTGAGGCATGTGGGCATCCTGGCCTTGACTGTAAAATGGGCTAAGTTTAAGCCAACCTCCAAGCAGTAAGGTGAAAAGGATTTGGGGTTATCAGAGTTTCAGAAAGGCCGTCTTGTAGCTGTGAGGAGGATGAGCTAGAATGAGGACAACTGGCTCTTAGCCCTGGACCCCTAGTCACATCCTGACAGTGGATCTTATTAAATATGAGATGCTCTTATGGGTAAACTCCCTTAACTTCCTGTCCTCAAACTAAACATATATTTATAACTGTATCACACCCTTCTCATTTCCTTTCTTCTTAAAACACAATGTTCCTTTATAGTCCCAATGAACATTGACCTGTGACCCATGACCCCTTGATTATATATTTTAATTTATTTTCAACTTCTCTTTCTCTCTCTCTATCACCTTTATCTTCCACATGAAAACTTGCTTCCAAATCTCTCTCAGCTTTTATTTAACAAGGTTTCGATTTTTATCAACTGGCTGTCCATTGTAGAAAAGGTATAAAATATGGGAAAAGTAAAACAGATTGAATAATGTACATCTTAAATCTCTTTTTTCCTCTTATGTATACATACAAATATATTGGAATAGAAATACTCAGGCCAGGCCGGGTGCGGTGGCGCAATGGCGAGGCGCTAAGCAA